>PVKM010009417.1:0-36975 GCA_004027735.1 Carollia perspicillata
ACCTCAGAGGTGGAGTCAGGAGTGAGGGAAGCGGACAGTGGGGTTTACTCAGGGTTGGATCTAGGCAAGGTGAACAACGAAAGAGAATCGTTAAGGAGAGATTCTAGGGTGCCGATATGAGAACCCCTTTTAAATTGCTGAGGGTTGACGGTGAAGGCAAAGGTCTGTGGCTGACAATACGGATAACTCAAGGGATGGAGAGTTGAGATTAATTAATTAGTTAATTAATTCACTACTTAAGTACTAGTCTAACTCTTACTGTCTGCCTCCTATATGTCGAGCTCTGAGAATACAGAAATTAATATAGGAGCACGGTTTCTACCCTTGCGAATAGCAGTTTAATTAGGAGTGAGGGGAAAATTCAGTGTTTAAGATCTTGTTAGAGGTTTGAGTTATAAAGTAGATAGGACTCCCTGGTTTAGCCTTAATTATTGGTTTTTCTGAAGAAGGTATATCTGCGTTCTAATCATTCAATTTTGCAACCTTATTTTACATTAATGCACTAAAACACACACACAATGTCTCAGACCTAATTTCTAAAAATAAACAAAAAGCAATTTTGTTTAAAAGGCATGATTTTCAGTGAACAGCAAAATCTTTTGGTAACCACATTGTAAAACATTATTCAGCCAGTGTTTTATCTATATATAAATATATATAATGTGTTTATATATAAATATATATCTGCTAGGGAAAAAGTAAGTATAAACGGTTATGTACTCTATGTGAGTATATGCAAGTAAATAGTAAGTATTACTAAACCTACATATTTTATTTCTTAACCTTTATTTTTTGGAGTGGTTTTAAGCTCACAGCACAATCAAGAGGAATGTATAGAAATGTCTCATATGTCTGCTCCCTACTCAGACACATACCCTACACAAGTTTTTTTGCTTATAACTTATTAGAATATCCACTCTTTCAAAATTATATGAATTTTTGAAGTATGCATTATATATGTGGTCCTTGAACCTCTCTTTTAAATGATACATTATGACCTCTGTGTTCTGTGTTTCTGTGAATTTTTTAAAAGTACATTCTCAGAATAGAATAATTTTGTCTTAATATAAATTGCATTCCAAGCAGTTCCATGTAACATTTTATTCCAAGCGCATTAAATTTTGATGACTTCATTTATTTGGCCTAAAAGAAAACTAACAAGAAAATGAGTGATGCTTTATACTAGGCACTGCAGACCACACAAAGATGTGTCTAGTGTTGTCAGCGCTCCAGAGCATCTCAGAATCTCCCGTGGAGAATGGCTTGCCATTAATTACCTCACCCTTTAATTATCCCCTCCTCCTGCTGTTGCTCCCTCCTTTCCCGCTCAGACTAGTTCTGTTGTGCCGCGTTCTCTCCTGCACTGGGATACATAACTGATGCGTGTGATGACAGACCTGAAGCACCACGATATCCCAGAATGCTGTTGATTCATCAAAAGGAAGTTGAGTTTGGGGATAATTAGTAATACAGCTATCTTATTATAGTTACATTAGTATCTGATCACTTTCCGTCATGAAACTTGATTCCCTAAACCACCTCATCAGTCTCCACTGTGCTGAATGAAGCATGAGCGTATGCACACGTAAATGCGTATATCAAGGCACACACACAGGTTTCATCAAACACTGAAAGAAATGTGGTTGGCATTATGGACGTGGTATACTATGTGTTCTTGAATTATTGAGGTAAAATCGTTGTCATGCATTAGTTATTAATTCTTTTTTTAAAAGATTTTATTTATTTATTTTTAGAGAGGGGAAGGGAAGGACAGAGAGAAGAGAAACATCAATGTGTGGTTGCCTCTTGCTCGCCCCCCCAGTGGGGACCTGGTCTGCAACCCAGGCATGTGCCCTGACTGGGAATCGAACTGGCGACCCTTTGGTTCCCAGGTCTGCACTCAATGCACTGGGCCACACCAGCCAGGGCAGTTATTAATTCTTAAGAAATGTTAGTTTCTTTGCCTGATTAGAAAATTAAAACATTCCAATTATAAGAAACTTTGGAAAATGAGAAAGATAGGCTATAGAAATAAAAATCCCCATCCTTGCTCCATCCATTGTATACAGAGATGTAGAGTACACCCCTCAGCCCAGATGTAGAATGTGTTCGTGCCTGCAGAAACTTCCCTCATGTGCCTCTATGGCCACTCCCATCCCTCAGCCCACACCCCTAGCAGCCACTTATCTGGTTGATGTTCCCACAGTTTTGCCTTTTCCAGAAAGGTATATATACATGGAACTCCACACCATGTGAACTTTGATGCCTGCTTCTTTCACTTGGCACAGTGTATTCAGGATCCATCCAAATGATTGTCGGTGTCAGTAGCATATTCTGTTGCTGAGTAACATCCCACTGTGTGGGTGCATCATAATTTATTTACACAATACCAGGTGGTGGCCATTTGGATTATTTTCATTCTGGAGCTCTTGTGAATGCATCAGCATACAGGTCTTTCGCATGCAGATCTTTTATGGAAATATGGTTCTATTTTCTCTTGGGTGAATACTTATCAAACTGGTAGGTCATATGGTAAAAGTAGGTGTAACTTGAACAGTTTTCCAAAGCAGCCATGTCATTTTATATTCCCATCAGCAATGGATGAAAGTTGCTATTGCCTTGCATCTTCGCCAGCACTAGGTATTATTATTTTTGTATTTTGTTTTGTCATTCTAATATGTATGTGGACATTGTCATTATATTTAGTTTTGAGGGGGCCTAAATTTCTTTTCTATCAGGTGGAACTTGTCTACACATTAATAGGCATGCATATCTTCAAATATTAGTTTTTTCATGCATAGACATATATGCATGGACATTAACTGAGGAATATTATAAAATAAAAGGCAGGGAGCATAGGATATCTAATATGTGCCTATAAAACAAGAATCCAGAAGTGCATCTTCCAGCTCCTTATGAGGCTCTCTTTAATGAAATGACTCCATTAAATAAATAAAATATTAACATCAAATATTAACTTTTAACTTTTGCAATAACCAAATGTAAGTATATGGAGAAAGGAAGCAATCATATTGCCCATCCTTAACAATTGGTGACTCATAATCTTGTTCATTTCCATACACCGTCATTCTCACAACACCCTGCCCCTACAGTGATTAGTTTGGAGCAGATCCCAGGCGTCAAAAATTAAATTTTAATTGAATCTTCAAGTTCTTTTATCACTTTAGTATTGAAAGTAACTTTCAAAGTGTTTAAATTTTTAAAAGTTAATTTCTAGTATTTATCTGTAAGGTTTTATTAGTCTTTTGGTTTGACCCATTTATATGTAAAGTATGGAGTATTTGCTAGGAACATTCTTCCAGTCATCTATTCAATAAGCAATGGGAAATCATACCTGAATGGGAATAAAAGTTTATTAAGTGAGATTGTTTTACTTTATTAGCCCAATATGTATATAGTTATTTTAGTAGCATTGTATAGATGTTAAATTATAAGAACTGAAGATTTTGCTTAATGGAAAGTGCTCCTTAAATGAACAATATAGGTCATTTGATCTAGTTTTTATTTACTATATTATATTTTTAAATTACACATTAGCTATAATTCTAGGAGTACTTTCTTAATTCTTATTATAAGACTAATTTTCTCCCTGGGGAGCTCCACTGGAGTGCCTAACCAGCTTTACTTAACAATAAACAAAGAGAAATGAAAAGAAACTTCACATCATTGGGAGTTCTGATTTTTGCCACACTAACAGCAAAAGACCAGGAGCAAAACGGGATTAGTCAGATACGAAAAATGATAAGCAACTGCGGTAAGGGCCGCCTCAGACAAACTATAATAATAGAGGAAGAAACCGTGACATATTTCAGTCCAAGTTTGAGTATCTACAGTTAATTATATTCCAGACAGTATCCATTACCAAAGATGTAGGGCCAAATTAACTTTAATGTTGCAGTCTTCACAAGACATTCCATAGCTAGCAATAACATTAAGATAATGCTGTTAAAATAAGAATTTCAATTATAAGGCAGATGAGTCTGTGAGAAACATGACAGCCTTAATGAGCAGTAGGAGTTGGAATTTGCTTTGATAAGGAACGTGGTTATCCTGGACGGGAAGGAAACAAATTACGGCCTGCAGCTTCTCCTTTCGTCCTGGCGCCCTCTACTGATAGCAGCTTTGGGTTCCAATGCATTTATTTCACCACCGCGTTGTTTGAAAAAAAAGCAGGGAGCGGGATGCAGGTGTTGGTCCCTTCCTGCAGGTGGGGGAAACTGGATGGGTAACTCAGTGGTAACGTTGGGACAGACTCAAATTACTTGAAAGATCACCAACTGCTCTTTAAGGGGATGATTTAAGCAACGCGTATGTAGTGAGTATCCTCCAAGTACAGTCTCATGTTCTGTGTTGTATTGGCCATACCCCCTTTTTTTTTTCACTTTACAGTGACAGGGAGAAAGGGGACTAGCAAATATGACTGTTGGGGGGGCTAGTAAGATCAGAGGGGAGAAGGGCTGCCTTTGCCAGCTATCTGGTTTTTGGAGCTCCTCTGCACGCAGCCACCCCTCCTTGGCTGCCCCTCCTAGCTTCGTTAGTCAAGCCTGTGAGCCAAGCACAGTGCAGTGTCGCCATTGGTCTCCCGGTGCAGTTTAACACAGAAACCTACCGCAGGGCAAGCTGCACCTGCCGGAGCGCACTCTCACCTGCCTGGAGCCCCAGGGCTGTTGTGTGCAGTCAGGGAGAGCTGAGAGTTCATCCTGCTCGTGTGGTCTGTAATTCATTTGATTAGTGTCAGCAATCAGCCGCATCATTTTGGCCTTTCTGCTGAAAGCTGTTAGGAATTGTAATAGTTTCTTGTTCACGCTGGTTTGTTGTTTTTTTTCCATTTCACATGCAACAGGACATTTTTCTTTGCATAAATAATGAGCCTGCGTGAAAATGTTGGCTATTTCTAAAGGTCAGGAACTGTTTTCTGCTTCTGGAAAATCCTGAACAAACTATTTTGGTTTTAATTTACTCTATATATCACTATTCACCACTTTTATAATTAATATAAATATTTCCCTCAATTTCTTTGTAAATGCATTTCTCATAAAGGCTTTTCATCCATATTGCTTGCTCCAGAGCATGACCAATTTTCATAATCCTTACTACAATATGCTGTATAATAACCCATAATGTTGCTGCTGTCTACTCTCATATTTACTTAATCTATCATCAAAGGGAGCATGGCTGATGCCTTTAAGTGAACCAATCGATTATACAGCATTACGTTTAGCTTTCACAAGCAGAAATATTGTTTCCTCCCTTAGGAACCTTAATTCTGGAAATGAGCATTGCATCTAGATTCAGAATGTTCATTTATTACATACAAATGTATATTAGTTTGCTAATCCGTATTTAAGTAATAGATCTATAGAGTAACTATAAAAGTTTTAAGGCAATTTATTAGCATCTATGATTTTAAGTATAATCACAATGAAACCGATTTCAACTACAACTATTATAGTGACCCTTTCAAGATGAACCACAGAGCTCAAATTCAAAATTGATGTTCTTAAATTAATCAGTTAGTTAATATATTGTCAAACAAACCAAAACACAGTGCCATAGTAGAGGAGCAACTTTGCTAAGCACATCTTACACCTTTTTAAATATAAGGACGTAGTGGATTTCAACTGTAGTTGAAATCTATTTTCATCTATTTTCTTTTCTTTTCTTCTTTCTCACTAGAAACAGTGATCCAAGAATTCCAAAATCAGGAAAACTCAGTATTTTTTTCCTTGTTCATTCTTTGTCCTGTTAATTGTATATAGAAACACAGCACTGCCATTTCTTGACCTTCATTTCTGCCTGGCCTTTTGGTAGTATCTGAACATACACATATATATATACATTTTAAAAATTAGACTTTACAGTCTTTAGGTAAAAAATAAGTATAAAAATAATGAAAAACATTTAAGCACTAAAAATGTTGAACAAAAACCTCACCGTGCTTTTAATTATCTAATATCTTCAGACATGTAATTAATATTATCTCTCAGAATAATATCTAAAAATTGGCCTTTTGAAAGTGTTATTTCAGCTCCCGTGCATTCCTTTCAGTGGAGGATAATTGGCTCATCTCATTATTAATTATTGGACCTCGTACATCTCTTGGATAAATGTTATTTTAGAATTGGAAGAAAAATAAGGAGGAATGAAATCCAGGCCAAGTGTGGGGGCATTTTACCTCTCCTGTTGAGAACAGTAAGTGTGAAGTCAGAAGATGTGATTCCAGGTCCAGTACTACTCGTTACTTCCATGGCCCCCAGAAGCAGCAGAAGCGCTTCTGAGCCTCAGGTTCCTCTTTTGCAAAGCGGAGATGGGAAATGCCTTCTCTGCCCAGCACTCAGAGTTCCCTGGATCAGGCAAGGTTTGCTGCATTTGGATGGCGCACTCACCACTGCTACCTAAACATGAAGTATTCTAACAGAGATCTATTGCCCAGCATTGTTATTTACACATTTCTAATAATGATTTATTGATTAACCTCAATGTGAAAGGTGTACTGCTAGACACTGGGGAATAGAAGTGAATAATATAATACCCAACGACCTCAAATTATAGTGGGGAAAACATGAGCACATAATAAAATAGTTTCAGTTATTGACCTTGACTTGAATATGTGCCAAGTATAAGTAATTATGATATTAATGAGAGGGTATAAAAGTTTAAAAGAAAGATCTAAAATAAAACAGAATTAAAGATGTAGGTGTACATCCAATTGTGTGTGGAAATTTAGTGTACAAAAGAAGTAGCGTGTGGATCCGTGGGGAAAGCGTGAGCTTCTCAGTAAGTGGCAGTGGGAACTGAAGAACTGTATGGAAAAAGGGAAAACAATCGGTTCCAAATATAATAGATTTATGTGCTAAAAGAATCCAAATTTTAAATATAGAAGCTATGTTAGCAGAAAAAAAAAAAGGACAACTACTCTGTAACACTTAGAGCAGCCAAACATTTTCTAAATATGACAAAAATCTAGAAGCAATAGGGGAAAATACTAATAAAGTTTCCCATATGACAATTTCTAATAAACTTTCCATGGCCAAAATATTTAAAAAGTAAAATGAAAGATGTGGAAAGTATTTGAAATGTATATTGTGAACCAAGTTTCGATATCGCTGAGATGTAAAATAGCATTTAAAATTAAAGGGAAACAGAAAGACCCACAACTCTCCACTACACAGTTCACAGAAAAAGAAATGCAAAAGGCATAGGACATCAGTGTGTTCAGATTGATTCATAGTAAAAAGAGTACTAATTACAACTTCCTGGGATTCCCATCACTTACCAATTTGAAGCTCAGAAACCCAAAAGATGGACAACATACTTGTTGGAAGCAGAGTAATGGGCCTCAAAAGTCTACATCCTAATCCTCAGAGCTGCAAATGCAAAAGGAGACTTGGCAGATGTAGTCAAGCATTGTGAGATGTGTCGATTATCCTTGATTGCTGGGTAGTTTTAATGTAATCACAAAGGTCCTCCTCAGTGGAAAAGGTGGCGGAGGAGTCAGAGAAGATGCAGTGGCAGACGTAGAGGTCAGAGCAATGCGATGGCTGGCGTTGGGGATAAAACAGGGCCACAAGCCAAGGAATACAGGCAGCTCCTAGAAAATGGCAAGATAAGGAGGCAGGTTCTCCCCTAGAGCTCCTGGAAGGAGAACAGTCCTGCTGACACCTCGATTTTAGTCCAGTGAGTCCTGTGTGTTTGACTTTTCAATTCCAGTACTGCAAGGTAATACATTCATGTTGTTTTAACCTATTACATTGTAGTAAGTTCTTACCATAGCAACTAACACAGTACTCTAAGTTCTTACCATAGACAACTAACTCTAAGTTCTTACCATAGACAACTCTAAGTTCTTACCATAGACAACTAACACAGTACTCTAAGTTCTTACCATAGACAACTAACACAGTACTCTAAGAGGAACATGGTGGGCAAACAGACACTTTAATAACCTGTTGGGAACACAAAATGTACAAGTGCTGTGGAGGAGAATTTTCACTCTATTTACATGTACACTTACCACTAGATCCCGCAAACCCACTGTCAGAAGGACAACGAGGTAAGCAGAGGGCCATTACAGCACTATTAGTAATAACAGAAATGACTGGCAACTGGTCAAATGTCCATCAGTAGTGGCCTAGTTGAGTCAAGTGTGGTAAATGTCGTACTATGCTGCCATTAAAAAATATTTCTGTATTTAGCTATGGAATGATCTCAGGCAATATCGCTAAACCTAAGTGGCAATGTGGGAAAAATATGAATAGTATCTTACTTTTCACAAAGAAAGGGGAGGACATAAATATAAATAATGACCCATATTTTCTTTTAAAACTAAAAAGATAACATAAAATGGATTTTGGTGGGGTTTTTTTAAATTTATTGATTTGAGAAAGGCAGACAGACAGACACATCAGTTTGTTGTTCTACTTATCCATGCGTTCATTGGTTGATTCTTGTATGGGCCCTGATCAGAGATGGAACTTAAAGACCTTGGCGTGTCAGGATGGCGCTCCAGCCATCTGAGCTACCTGGCCAGGGCAGTTTGTTTTTGTGTAGTGGCTATTCCTTGGGCTAAAAAGGGAAGAGCATGAAGGGAACAAGAACGGTTGGTAGACCTCTCTACATGTACTTTATTATGTAGATCTGACCCTGGAACCATATGTATTATAAAACTAATGTGTTATAATTATAAAGGGAAATATAAATACAAATGGGAAAGGCCACAAGCTCCCCAAAAGTCTGCTTCTGAATGAACACATTAACGTACATTGGAATTGAGTCAGTGGCATATTTCAAGTGATTTTAAATATATTGTATTTGACTATATATTGTTAGTTGGATATACTCTTAAAACAAACAAGGAACTACAAAGAAATTTATTTTTGTTAATGGTATTGTCAGATACAATATGTAATATTATACTTAATTGTATTATAGCATTCAGATAATTATTAATATCATTAAGCATCAAGATTTTCAGTGTAACAGAAAAGAGATACAAAACCCAAAGAAGTTAAGTAAAACAACTTAAATTTGAATTGGTAATATTTCTGTGAATTCATGGAGTATTTTTATCTTCAAAAATATTTTAGTATGGTTACATACTCATATTCTACAATACACAGATACCGCTTCATTGAAGACTCATTGCCCCAGCTTCTGCGAGTGCTGACCCTGCACTCTTTATCCATCAGCCCTTAGACAAGGATCGCAGAAAGCTGCCTTGCCCAAGGTCATGACCTTTGATTTGTCTTTGAAGAAGAATAAATGCCTGGCTCTTGACCCAACTTGATTGTTGAAAGACCATTCTAGCTCCTGATCTTCTCATAGGCCTGCATCACAACTTAAACTTTTCCCTTTGTCCAATCAGGCGTCCTTCCTTTTTCTTTCAATTGTTTTGTTTTGTCCATGGAAACTTCTGCTTGCTCATGCCATCCCCCAGGGAATGTACTTTCTTGGGAATCCAATTCATGACACTGAGTTCTGTTGCCCAAAACTTCCTAGAACAATAATCAACCCAGTAGCAATAAATACATCTTATGAGATCTTTAAATACATTTTCCCAGCAGAGGTCCTTAGAGAAATGTTTGATTGCAGGTCTGGGACAGCAAAAGACAAGGAAGTTATCAAAGGCTTTTGTGTCTATATCAGAACTCAGGGAACTTTCTCAACTTGGTAAAGAATATCTACAAAAAACCTAGAGCCAACACCATGCTTAATGGTGAGAAACTCAAAGCATTTCCATTAAGATCAGGTACAAGGCAAAGACATTCCCTTCTCATCACTCCTTTTCAACATTGTGCTCTAGCTAATGTGATAAGGTAAGAAAAGAAAATAATAGGTATACACATTGGGAAGGAAAAAATAAAACTGTCTTTGTTCACAAACGACATATGTCTATGTGGAAAATCCAAAAGAATTGACAAAAAAAACCCTCCTGAAATTAATAAGATTGCAGGATACAAGGTTAATATTCAAAAGTCTATTGCTTTCCTATATCCTAGCAATGAACAAGTGGAATTTGAAATTAAAAACACATTAACATTTACACTAGTTCCCCCCAAGATGGAATACTTAATATAAATGTAACAAAATATGTACAAGATCTGTATGAGGAAAACAACAAAATTTTACTGAACAAAATTAAATGAACCAATTAAATGAAGAACCAGTTCATGTTCACACATAGAAAGAAGCGATATGGTCAAGATATCAGATCTTCCCAACTTAATGGGATTCAGCATATTCCTGACCAATTAAAAATGCCAGCATATCATTTTGTGGATATCTACAAACAGCCTACATTCTAGTGGGGATAGGGCTACAGATAGTAAATGAAAAGTGAAAACAGAGAGTTAACCATTACACTGAGTGTTGTTGAGATCTTGTTCAACATAACAAGAGCAGGCACGTTCTTGTCGCCACGCCATTCTAGTCTGCATAGACAGAGGCAGACATTTAGTTTACACAGATAAGGGCTATGCAGGGTCGTATAAACTATCTACTTTCTAAGAAGCTTCAGTAGAACCGGCATTATATCAGGCACATAAGAGACAGTAAGTACCCAAGTAATGTTTATTTTTTCCATAAGCAGACAAGAAGTATAAGTTAATGTTAGTGATTATTTTATGTACATTTATACTGTACAGCCTGTTATATTTAACATCTAGTATTATTACTGTAAGTATGAAGAGTGTACTGAAGATAGCAAACGTATACATTACTTGACATATCAGTAGATAAGGGAGTATTTACAAAATGAGTCATAATTGCAACCTGTCGTTATCAAGGAGCACGTCTACCTCTTTGAACCTTGAAAGAATTTTAATCATGGATCTTATAGCCTTAAAAGTAATTTAATAATAAATTTTAAGTGTACTAATATTTAATTATGTAAGTGATATGTGTGATTCTCAATCAGGCATACCATTTAGTCATATAACTCAAGATTGTACTGTAAAGGAAAAAAAATTCATTTTGCTTTTCTCTTCTGGAGGGTCTTTAACTACATTAGTAGTATTACTTTGTTAATGACAACAAAAGGGAAAGGAAACGTTATTGAACTAAAGTAGTCAATATCATAATTATTGAAGACTAGAATAAAATTAACAATGCTTTTAAAAATGATATTGTTTTTCAATTATTCCAATATAAATGCATACACATAAAAAACAATAACACCTATATAAGCAGGCTGTATTATTTATTCAATCTATAACTAATGCTTGATAAAAGAATTCCTGGACTCATTCCCAAAACTCTATAAACCCCATGCTACTGGGCCTTGGCCTGCAGAGCAGGAGTCCCTACTGGGAACAGAGCTACCTGTTCAGCAAAATGCGTGGTGGTCATCCTTCTCATTCGACTTGCTTCACCAGTGAAATCCCATAGAAACACGATGTTTCTAATACTTCAACAAGTTGAGATACCGAGTATGCATGAGTTTCATCAAAGGCTAAGGGCAGACCTGGGAGCCTCCCTCTTTCCACTTAACCTTCTACTACACTAGCTGAATCAGTTTACCTCTGGCTTCATTTCTTCACGTAGAAGACAGGTAGGGACAGTGATACCTGCCCCCGTGGTGCTGTGAACCTGAAATGAGGCACATGGATGGTGGTCGTTGATGTTCTCAGTGACACATTATCAGTGATAAAAGTCTTCAGATTAACTTAACTATAAACCCTTTTATATATCCATTCTTACAAGGTTAGCATAAGTATGCTAAAAATAAATTAGTTCATTTTTCTACATTATGAAGTAGAATACATGTAACAGAAACAGTTATTTCCTAGGGTTTTTTTGTTATTGTGACAGTATCAATTACAACATATGTGTATTACGGTTTAAAAACGCCCTATTTGATTTTCACCTAAGCCCAGCGAGATAGGCATCGACACCGCCCCCACCTCAGAGGTTGCCACGATGAGCTCAGACACACCTTTGGAAAGTTCACCCTCATTGTACTGAATTAGACTGCATGTGTCCTGTCATGAGGAAGTCGGCATTTTGAAATACATTTCTGTTGTGATTTACCTTTATCTTCAAGCCAGGGTTTCTCACCTTGACACTGCTGACAGTCGGGCTGGTGGTGTCTGTTGGGCGGCGGGGGCTGTTCCCTGAATGTGGGAATGCTGAGCGGCATCCCTGGCCTCTACCCACCAGGTGCCGATGGCACGCCAGCCCCAGCTGGGACAACCACAAAGGTCTCCGAACACTGTCAAATGTCTCCTCTGGGGCAATGAGGCGACATTTGTGAGAGTAAAGGAGAACGTGCATGAGATCCTCTGCTTTGCCCATCTCCACCGTGACGTTTTAATTGGTTAGTGTCTGATTATTGTGTCTCATTCTGTACTGAAAAGTAAAGATGGTGATTGCTGAGGTAGTTTATCATATAGTCATATATCATAAATGAAAAGTTACAGAAATAAAAATGTGAATTTTAGTCACATTAAAGGGAAATATTTATATATAATTCTTACCATATACATCATTACATATAGTTTATTCCTTTAAGCTTCCATGAAACACTGCTCATCACTGTGCTCATCTTACTAAAGTAAAGGCTAACATCTGTACTAAATATATTTATGTTTTGTTTTCAGTGGCTTTTTTGACTTTATAAATGCTAATTAAATTTTAGGAGGGATGAAGTTAATTATAATTTTTTGCCCTAGTACATGCAATATTATCCCATAGATATTTTTTCTATAATTACATGACATTTTCCTCCTTATGAAAAAACAATATATGAATAAAAATGTTTATTTGTTATAGTTCTCATTGGTATTGAATTTTAAAATAAAATAATTCAGAACTATTTTTAAACACTCCTAAATAATATGTCCAGAAGATTTTAATGATGAATAAAATAATTTTTAGTTTAATTATATTACTTATTAGGCCATATTGTTCCCTATTTTTCTTGATCGAAAGAAATATAAATTAAATGTTGAGTTATCACTGTTAAGCCATTGAATTTTAAACACCTTTTTGAGGGGAAACAAAACATGTATTTTAATATATATAACATCACAGTTTCCTCTTAGCTCTGAATACAGGACATACATTGTATATGTGTATGCATAGGTGTATGTATGTGTGTATGTGTGCGTGTATGTTCATGTGCATGTATATAGTGGGTAACAGGTAACAGAGATAGAAGATAGTGGCCTGAATTTTCATTCTGCCCAGAAAGTTACCAAGTAGTAAGTAATGCCAGCAGAGCGCGAAATTGACCAGTAATTCAAGAATCAATCAGACAAGGTATATAGTTTGTTGTATTTTTAACTACAGAAGGCTGGTCAATAGCTGTACTCAATTTGCCATTGTTTCCCCATGTTAAGCTCAGTTTGAGAGCTTCGGGATAGGCTTAGTCAATGGATTCTTTTTTACTAAGAGAAACGATCCATGGGTGGTCCCCCGAGGAGTAAAGTCATGAGAAAACACAGTCAGCCTTTCATGCCATACAGCACTAGAGAAGTGAGACTCTGACCTAGTTCAGGTAGAGTTTCAAAGATTGTGCCCCTGGAACTCTTTTTTAAAAAATCAATTCACAATTTCAAAAGAACGCTGAAAACGATGGCAAAGGGGTGATTTTATTAGAAAAACTTCCTTTTCTGTGATAACGTATTATTTGAATTGCTTGAAATTGGCCTCAAATACTATTAAAACACATGTTAAAGAAGTCAATAATTACACTAAGTTTGCCTGCATGCAGGTACCCTTTCTCATCTCCTAGAAAAGCAGTCCGAGAGGTGGGTAAGACACACGGACTTGGGTGACCTAAGCCGCAACCCGCATTCGTTAATAGTATGTGACCTGATTTCAAAAACAGGATGCGGCATCTGGTGTCCCATATAGATGTGTTGATGAGACACAAGAACTGTAAATAATTTTCCCCCGTTAAGCGTTGCTGAGAATCCAATTCTGCATTTGGGCGAGTAAGATTGAAAAGCAGTGTCCTTATTGACAGCATTAGGATTTTTCATTATTATTGTCTTTTCTCCTGTTTCCAAAAAAGAATTGGGGTGACTTACAATGAAAGGAACAACAAAATAAAGGCAAAGCTTTGCTGGCGGTGCATTTATTTGTTTCCTTCCTTCCTTCCTTAAAGAAGTCATATTAGAATAAACTTTAGAGAGAGCAGGCTTAGTATAAATCTGAGCTTTTCCTCTTAGTTTGTCTTGGGCAAGTTAATTGGGTTCTTTGAACTTTGTTTTCGTAAACAAATGCAGGCACCATAATGACTACCTAAGGATTGTTGCAAGGATTAAATGAGCTAAAATAGATGAAACACCTACCATAATGCCTGGAGCAAAGTAGGGACTCAGTGATGACCATTTCTTCTCCCTCTGCTCTTCCCTAAGAAGAAGGTTTCGGGGAAGCTTGCCCAGGCGGGCTCTTTTGTCCCCTCTTCCATCAGAACACTATCTCTGAAGGATCTAAGACCACCATAATTGAAGAGTATCCAAGTTATATCTGGAAGAAATTGACCATTGGCAGCATTCGTTTATTCACTAAACTTTTTTTTTCCAGCACTAGGAGGATATGAGAAGCAGTCGGAAGGAAAGACCTTGCTCCTTGGAAAAAGGAATTACAAAAAAATCAGACCTTCAACTTCCTTCTTGTTTTGAAGACTCTTAGTAGACATGACATTAAGTCTGGGAGCTGGATTCCTCCCGGCTGACTGCAGTGATGGATGACAGTTCCAAAAGCTGCCTCATTTTTCCCAGACTTGCTAGGATTTGTATGACATCATCCACGATGGTTGAAAACATGTAGAGAAGACAGATGAACTGAACGTGGCAAGTCTAGTCCTTCCTAGGTAATAATGAAAAGTTCAAGATTAAGGGTTCGTTATAAGATAGTCACTCGTGAGGAGAAATAACACAGTGGTAGAAAACTCATCTGAAAAAAAGCAGGACTCATCAATTCTTTTTTAAGGACAAACTTAGGAGACTGAGACTTACCATTTGATATCTCTTGATTGTAACATGAATTGGGGAGGAAGAGGATTTTATATCCCATCTAAAGCCTAGCCTCTCAAAACAAAAACACTACATAAAAGTATAATAACAAATAATTTCTTTAGAAAGTCACTATCAGTAATTTATATTGACAGATTCTAACTACAGAAAAAAATTTAAATGTGGAAAGTTAAAATTTAAAGAAAAAATTTAAATGTGGAAAGTTAATCATTAAAATAATCATTCTCTAACAACTTAGGAATTTTTCTCAGTGATTTAGAACATGAAAGTTTATGGTTTTTAAATTGTGTTTAAATATCTTTACCCACTTTTGTTTAAATTAGTGAAATACTCCTCAACCTAAGTAAAAATCAGTTCTGTAGAAACACCAATAGTTAAAATATAAAATCATTATTAAAATATGCTCTTATTTTTATGGCATTTGTATAATATTGGATAAAATTTCAGGTAGATTGTGCAAGTTTAAATAATTTGTGTAGATTAAAATGAAAATCATAATGCAATAAATATAACATACTCATTCTCATCAATGAGGCTGCATTTCTTTTGTTTTGTGTTTATACTTTCATCCTATTACTGTACGTAGTTTATATGAAAGGTTAAAGGTCATCCATGAATCGATGCAATCACTCATCATCTCAGATTATTCATTGCATAGCCCGGCGTTCTGCTAAAGCTGCACGGGGAAGAATGAAACCCACTGGCCTCTGAGGTACGTGTCTACCAAGGGAGAGACACAGACACTGGACTGTGTGACGTGGTAGTACAGAGGTGCACTTGTTCTCCGGGGACAGAGAGAGTGGAGGAACTAATATAACCTGAGAGGTAATGTGATTGTTTCAATGAGAAGGCGACATTTGAGCAGGAACTTGGTGGGGGTGGGGTTTGGGGTGGGGGTGGAGGGGGCGGGGGGAAAGTAAGAGTTCCTCCAGAGAAGAGAGGGCATTCTGGAAAGGGAGTCGGGAGGGGACAGTTGGCCCCACTGCAGGGCGGGGTCTGAGAAAAATGTCCACAAGGGGAGGCCACAGAGCCTGCACCCTGTAAGCGGTGAGGACCTGCAGGTGGTTAAAAGCACAACCCATTTGTTTGCTGGATGAATCTCTGGTGGGCCTATGAGGAGTAAAGTGTAAGAAACAGACAAAAGGCAGAGAAAAACGTTAGAGGGCTATCAGTCTGGGCAGAAAAGAAATAGAAAACTAAAGCTACTTATTAATTCACTTATTCATTAGTTCAACAAATATTTGATTTCCAACTCTGTGTCAGGCACTGTTTTAGGTACTAGACTTTCAGCATTAAAAAATCATTTTAAAAAGCCCTGTGTGCGTGTGTGGGTGTAGTATGTATGCATGTGCAAAGATAGATAATACATGCATACATATATGTATACCTCTGCATGTATAGATGCATATCTGTATGTTACATGTAAAACCTTCCATGGTGTGAAGATACCTTTAGATAAATGTTGGGTACTCTTAGTAGTTATTAAATGCCTGTTATTCATATTCAAAATTCAAAAGAGGATATAGTAAAAATGAAAATTAACCATTTTTCCACCTTGATCCCCTAGCCACCTATTGCTCTTCCTACTATTTTCAGGATTTTTGTGTTTCTCTAAAGAAATGTTTTATACAAGTCTAACATAAGTGTCTACTTCTTTATAGATGCTGTGTTCTGCACCTTGTAGATAATTACATATCTGCACTTATGGACTTAACCTTTTTCACGGCTGCATAGTGTTCCATAGCACTATAATTCATTTAGCTGATACCCACTGATGTACCAATAAAACTTTTTCTAATCATTAGCTATTTCAAAGAACATTGCCATGAGTATTCTTGTTCATCTGTCCTTATTAATCCCCCACAAAATACTTTTCATCATCTGATATACTATGTACTCTCCTTATGTGTTTCTTTGGAAAACCCCACGCCCACCTCGCACTCGCATATTAGCTCCAAAAGGCTCAGGTTTTCCTTTGTTCTGTTCCTGGCCAGAAAGCGTGCTCTTAGAATAAATATTCAATGAACACTTGTTGAATGAAAGAATTTTGCACATGTATAATTATCTAGAAAAAATAGGAGTAGCATTCACTTGTTCAATAAGAGTACGTATTTGTAATTTGGACAAGTATTGGCGAATTTCTCCATGGAGCAGGCTCTGTCAGCCTTGGCACTGCTGACATTCAGGGCCTGATAGTTGTTTTTGTGGAAGGCTGTGCACTGCGCGCTGTTTAGCAGCAAGCCTGGCCTCTGACCCCTGGATGCTAGCAACATCCCCCAGTTGTCACAACCAAAAGTGTCCCTAGACATCACAGATGTCCCCTGTGAAGAAGCACTGCTATGCTACCTCAGCCTCTCTCCAACAGTTATCACAAGGGCTGCCCCTGCAGCCCTGCCCAATACTTTAGTAAACATTTTGCTCTTTGAAATCCGATGGTGAAAATTCATGTCTTGGAGTTCCAATTTGCATATGAAGTCACATTCTGATAAAATTTTGGTACAGCAAAGCCCCGGCGTCAATAAAGGAAGGTTTGGTTTTCCATTATATAGGGAAAGGGATAGAGTGAATATAGGAAATCTAGAATCATCTAGAAGAAAATGCTGTTTGCCCTTATTATTTTTGTTTTAAAATACTTAAATGTTACAAATCTTTTCCAGTCTTTAGACTGTTATGCTTTTATGAACTGAATCTTCTCTCGAACTATATAAATTGGCCTTAACTAATGAACAAAATTTGGAGTCGAAAGACTTGGATTTGAGTGCAGGTTTTCCTAATTACCAGTTGTGTTACCTTCGGGAAGTCGCATAAACTCTGAGCTGCAATTTACTCAGAGGAAAATTGTGGATAATAACATTTGCTCTCTCTACATCACTGCGTTATTATAAGAATTAATTTTTTTAGACTGTTAAGCCTTTCACAATTGCAAGGGCTTAGGATAATTATTATGAAGGTTTTATGACCCGCTGCTTTATCTTATGACTCATGGTGTCCCAAGAGTTTCTCCCTTCCTAGTACTTCAGTAATCCCTTCAAACTGTTCTCACACATTTATTTATTAAACACGGCATTTTGTATCCTTGCCATACCTTTTCTCCAACTCCGTGGTCTTAAATCATTGCAGTACCATTTCCTCATAACTAAGGCCCGGTCATCATTCATTCATTCATTCATTCAGTGCACACTAAATGAGCATCATTATCCTCCCCCACACTGGCTTTCCTTTCCAACTGCTCCATTTTCGTCAATGCCATCATTGATCTAGTCTATGGTTAAGGCCTTGGGCATTAGCTGCCCTGTTTTGCTCCCTGTCCCATTGATCCTGCATGACCAGCCTTATTATTATAGAGACCACATTTTCAGTTTCCTCCTCCTTTTGATGATAAGTTTATAAGAATTCCCTGTTGGCCGCCACATCAAATCCAAATTGCGTCTTACCAGCTCTCATTATTTTCATCAGCTTAATCTCTTAACTACTTGTTCTTTCTTTGTACCAGGCTCATTCCTGCATCCGTTTTTGTCCATGTTATTCCCTTCCCTAGAATTTTCTCCATCTATTCTTTCACCCGTCAACCAGCATCATCGTTCAAGACATGTATCATTCTCATTTCTCTGTGTTCTCCTTCTCCGTGTTTCTTTTTGCTGTGATCTCGTTATCACTCTACCCTTACTCTTCTTGGCCATTTTCCCATAGTGTATTATCGTGGGTCTCAATCCTGGCTGCACATCAAACTCCCCTTTGGAGAGTTTTTGCTTTCTTCATCTATAATCGCAGGACTACCCTTGGAAACTCTAGTTCTTGGAGGAGCTCAGGCGTAACTTTAACTCTGAAGCTAAAAAAAGCTGAAACCTAAAGGCCCCTCGTTTGCCTAGGCCCCTTACAAAGACTGGGACTCAATACTCTATTCTGAAGTTTGTATTCTTTTCTTAAAGAGGGTGCCCAAAACGCCAAACTCCATGACACCTGGATGTAGAGATTTACCACCTTGAAGGGTTTGTTGTTTTTTTAACTGAAAAATTCAAAGGGAAGTCTTTGTAAGAAAGTCCAGAAATGTATGCTATCTAAGGAACCCACTGATTTATGTTAAATTTCTGTTTTAAACCTACGTTTCGTAAATTCTGTGTGGTGCATGCAACTTCAAAACGATGCTGCATGCCCAGATGGCATCCTGAGCAATGAAAAGGGGAGGTAGCTTGATGATAAGTTTGAGCTGTGATGAGGCAGCACAGCTCAGAAGAAATATAATCAGTGAGACAGAATTGCCCAATTTTTATACTAAATATTTTCTAGGCTGTTTTCAGAAAGAAAGGAAAATAGTTTTAACAGATCAGTGAGGATGTTAACTGATTGAACTTATTCAAAATAAATACCGGTCCCCTTCTAGTTAGAATATTGCAAAAGCATGAGGCATAGACCTTCCAACAAATTAAAAATTAAATGTCTATTACTCACACATGCAATAATTGAAGCTGAGAAAATTACATATTTGAAATCAATAAGGCAAACTCTGATATAAAAGTGAGCTGCAGTCCACAGAAAATATATTCCTGTTTTAAATGGTTAGCTTCAACACTTTGAGAAAGAATACTTTGAGATCTTTCTGGTGACATTAATTAGTGAGTTTGAACAAACCCATAATAAGACCACTAAAAATGCCTTGAAATTAATAATGTTGATCTTGGTCTTCAAAAGAGCTTATTGGTGGATGTTCTCCGTATACCTGCATGTTCGGTAGGCGTGAATTATGAAAAATACACTGTAAAGCAGTTCAGAAAAACATTCTTGATTTACAAGTCAGGTGTTTTAAAAATGTGTGCCCTACCTTTACAAAATGTCTATCTACTTCAAGGTAAATAAAGTATACTATATTAGAAATGTTTCACCTAACACTCTAAAATTTCAATCTTATCAAGCAGATGATGTTAACTCTTTAGGAAGCCATCTATCTTAGAGAAATTTAAATACAGTAACAAAAAAGATCTACTGTTTTTTACTAAGTACATTGCTCTGGCATTGCAATAAGAAGCCATTCCCATTTTACAGACAAAGAAATACAAGAATAGCCAGGATTAAGTGACGTCCCCAAGGTTATGGATGCGCCCAGGACTTGCTTCTAGCCTCTCTTAATCCTTTCAGGTCACATCATCTCTCAGTGCTTTTAGAAGATGCCCTTTTATTATGTTTTCAGCATATCATGAATCTAATGTGCCATCTTTATTCTTTTCTATGCCCTTTTTTTATTTTTGGAGAATACTTTCAGGAGAGAAATCATTTACTTGCCTGTCTTTTCTAAATAGTTAAAAACATAAAAGATCACAGACGTAGTAAACCAGTGTAGAAAAGCTCAATGTCTTGATTGGGATGCTCCATTTTTTTGTAAGAGCCTATTCCAAAACCTTATCTGAAATGCTTACTCCTTCGCAGTTCTTTTCTATACTAAAAGAAAATTGTTCATAACAAGAATAATCTTGGGGAAAAATAAGATGAGATGTTTCAGACAGCTTAATGGGGCTGCCACTGTACTAGATAACCATTGTTTAGAGGCTTTGGATTTGCTGAAGGCTAGCGCACACTGAACAGGTTGACAACATTTTAAGTTGCACTTTTGAAGCCCGGATAGACAGTCCCCATAAATGAAAGCCTTTTTGATCATTACAGGTGTTCTGTGGCTAAAAATGAAACGCCACGCTCACAGAAACAGAGCTTGCCATTCGTGGAATTGGGTTCCAGGGTGATAAAGGAGGTTAACAACTTTTTGGTAAAATTCTTCTTTGTCAAGAAGAGAAATTCCGAAAGTATTGAATAGAGTATTCATAAAGCCAGTTTTGTACTTATGCCTGGTACTTAGAAGTAAGAACTAGAGAAAATATCCTATTATTCAATATTTTGGCAAGTAATCACAAAAGCCTCCCTAACCAATTCTAACTGCATTACTCCCTTACAAAAATTTGCACCTCATTAAGTATGGACTTCATTGACGTGGTCCATTTGAAGACACAATTTATTAGTCTAATAGTTCACACCTGTTAGATGAAACTGGGAAATGAAAAGATTTTAATTGAAAGCAAAAGGAGTGAACTCCAGCTTTTTTTTTTTCTGGTTTTATAAAAAATTGATACACACATACCCAATCTTCTTTTTCCCTGGACAATTTTGGTACATTTTCCCTATCTGAGCTAAAAGCTGTAAGTATCCCCACAGAAATTTTTTTGCAAGTGAAATTGCTTTTCATTTGGCAAAAACTAAACGTGTGATTCATAGCAGCTTAGAGCACTCAAGGCCAGAGAGTACATTTTGCTCGCTTTGACTGACATTTCTGCAGAGGAAATCAGACCTGCATGATTCAGCTGCGCGGAGACTCATTATGCTGTGAAAGAGGAGGTTTGGGGGCGGGCTAAAGAGCGGAAAGAGAAATCGTCTCAGAAACGGTGGCTAGTGACGGAGGTAAAAACCAACCGCAGCCAGGAGGCAGTTTCAATTGGTATTTGAGAAGGAGACCATGTTTTCCTACCACCCCCTTTGTACAAAGAGCTGGCAGAAACCATTAGGCAAGATTTAGTAAAGAAAACTGCTGTGGGCACGCAGCAAAAGCGGGGCTTTCCTTTGCTCTGCAAAGTGCAGACAAGGTAGGGAGCGGAGGCCGTGGCTCTTTTTAATAGTTCGCAGCCCGGGCATTAAGAGTAAATCGGCTACATGTTTTGTATGAAAAGAAAGGTGGTGAAAAATCCATTACTGAAACATTTCCCCTGAATGTCCTCCATTAGGAATTTATTCCTTTTAAATTTCTTCATCAGGTTTGTTCACTGGTTGCCTTTAAAATTCATGTGTTCAGAGGGAGTTAAAATCTTCCCACCTTAGTCCTTCCTATCCAGACTTAGTACAAGGAGAACACAAGGTAACTGCATGGGAAGGTTGGGGCATCAGGAGAGAGGCGTATTTTTAAGATGCTCTATGTCTTAATCTAGTCAACACCCCATTTTTGCTTAATATTTGGTTCTCTCTCACTTTTGACCTATAACCCAGTTATAATGGATTTTATCCAGGACCAACTACGATAATCTGGGGTGTAAATGAAAGCATAGAGCCCCTTGTTCAAAAATTATTGAAAATTTCACAATGGAGAATTTCGAGAATGTCAGCAGAGCAGGTGACCCGGCGGGAGGCCCCTTCAGTCCCGGCCCTGCACAGCACACAGGCCGAGGACCGTCGGCCCGCGTTTTGTTCATTGTAGTAGTGGAGGTGGTGAACCCGACGCCTGGATAAGGGGAATGTTTCATTAAAGATATCTAAATATTTTGACTTGTGAATTCTCAACATTAATATGAGAAATTTGAAACCAAGTTCTTTTTAGGTTAATTTGGGGCTTAAGAAGTCACTAAATATAACATTTTCCCCCCACTAAGTTTAACTTTTTTTTTCTGTCTGTCTGATCTGCCTGTCTTTCCTTTCCTGCTTGACTTCTGTGAGAATGTACAGGATCCATGAGCTCCCTTCCCACCTTTTCATGTCTGCTTTGGGCCCTGTGTCCTTGCCCTTAACCCTGCGGTTCCAAGGGCTAGTCTCCACTTACCACTCCTAGGTTATGAGCCATCAAGGTGCAAAAAGCCAAGGATTGCTCTCTGTAGCCTCTCACTCACTCTAGCATAAGCAGGGGTTTCCCAGCCCCAGGTGTGAGGGTGGGATGCGCGTGGATGACACCTGGCTATGCCAAATTCTAGACGTAGATTTGAATAAAGCTAGGGATAGTTTGGGGTGACGTTCTGTAAGGTTCCAGGTAACGGTGAAAGTAAGCCTACAAGAGGCTCGGTCACCTAAGCTGTAAAAACCACCTCTGGGGAGAACAGATTTCACGTTCTCATTCAAATTTCAGTGAATGGCTCTGTAAACCAACAGTCCTTCCTTCCCAGCAGGATGTTTTGACTTTAGTTCAGTCTGACACCATACATCTTTGATTTCTCTATTAAATTCTTACTCTTTATCTTTCGTTGACACATCACTACAGTGAATATTACATCAATCCTGCCCCTGAGAGAATGCCCCAGATTTTTTTCTTGTTTCATTCTTCCAAATCAGGTAGTAATGGTCACTCCTCTGACTCTGACTTTCTTGTCTTTTACCCAATTGTGCTTCAAGTAAATGAGGTCATTCTTTTGGTGTGAGGCGGTCTTTTCTTTCTCCCAGACCCAATCCCCCATCGAGAATAATTAAATGAAATGATGGCATTTTTATGGTGTTGACTAATAGTCACAAGACATTAGTTGAGAAATGAATAGCATTGAGGTTTTGAATAATCAGCTGTTAATTTTTAAGGTTACACTTTAGAAAGCAATGATGAATTCTACTTTTGATGAGAGTTGACCATTAAAAACTCCTTTTAAAGGATTATATATAGCGTAACTAAATTATATCCAGTGCAATTATAAGTACATGCTTCTAAAATATTTACCTCCACAAAAATTTTTTCTAAAACATACAACCATAGCTTACCAGCTTACTTGCAAGGCAATTTAAATTAGTTTAAAAATGTTGAATTATTTTTGTAATGCTTGGTATGATTTAAAAAGAAATAGCTTTATCTTTTAAGAAAGAAAACAGCTAAATAAAATAGTATTCTCTTTATATCCAAAGCATTACATGCAGAGTTTTTTTTATTATCAATAGATTACTTGGACTTTAGAAAGCAGTATTAACAATATTTTCTCTCCTATCAGAATATGTTTACCTACTAAGCATCATTTTATAGTGTTGGATTATTCTTGTGAACTGGGTATTTAAAGATTTTAATATGCTTTAGGTTATAATCCCATATAACAAAATAAACAAAAAACCAAGGCTCTATAACATATGAATTATTATAATAGTTAAACTTAAAAAGACAAACGTAGTATATGAACTTCTGGAGTATAAGGAATCTGGAGGAATCAGTGCAATCATTTGCTTAAGACAAAATATTTAGGAGGAAAGAGAAAGTGAATCTATGAAGAGTCAAATACTCTTTTATTGAAGGAACTTCAGTATGCTAGCGGTAACATTTAAGCGGTAATATAAGCTTTATGCTTTCTTGATGGCATAGCCAATTAGCCTGTGATTTAGTCAGTTACCAAGCTTAATGATGAATACAAGATAACACATCTTTAAAATTAATGAAATAATTCAAGAGTAAGTAGTATGTTATCTAGAAAGTAAATTTACTACCTAAATCAGTCTCTAAGGCTTTACGCCAAAGGAGACCTTTGCCTCCAATTACATAAGGCATGTGTTAATTCGATATGGAGCATCTGTAGCTAGATATCATATATCACTATACAAATGCCATTTGGCCTCCCTGGGAGGATACGAACTGGGTCAGGGTAAAGAAGCTTTCATAATAACGTACAGTTACTGAATGATTTTATCTCTTTGGTAGATTAAAGTTGGCTTCCATTTCTTTGACACCCCTGTGCTCAAGAGGTGGGATCCAGGTTTCCTCCTCCTGAATCTGGGTGGGCTCTGTGACTGTTGGACCAATAGAATAAGTGGCAGTCAAGGTTTCCAGTTGTATGCTTCATGCTTCGAGAGTCTGGAAGCTTCCACATCCTGCTCCTTAGAATACACGCTTTTGAAACCAGGCTGCCGTACTGTAAGGAAGCTCATACATCCTAACGTATAGGGAGAGCCACACAGACAGAAACTGAGGCCCCTGCTCACGGCCTGTGCTGTGCTGAAAGCTGAATGCCACGCACCTCACCAGACACGTGAGTGAGGAATCCCGAAGAGATCATCAGAGCTCAGCCACGCCTTACAGGTCCTGCCCAAATTAGAGTTAATCAGGTTATGGAATTCCGGGATTGGCTGCTACACTTGGAGCTGTAGTTAGCACCACAGCAATGCCTGGGAACTAACGAACCAAGATGTGAAAGAACGGAGGATTTGAGGAGACAGAGTACATCCTTGGCTTCCATCTTTTGTTTAGACATGTCCCCCAATGTCTCTTCAGGACAGTATCCCTTTTTACAAAGGCAGGAGGAACGTGACACCCTTGACTCTTAGAATGGTTCGGGACCGTACGCTCGTGCCTGTGCACTAAATATTCAAAACAGGCCTTCCCCACCTCAGGAATCGTGCTGAACCCATAGTGACTGGAGTGTACCAATGGGTAGTTAGGGTAATTAAGGTACTGTCATATTGTTCTAGTTAGAACAACTTCTTGTTACAACTTCCTGAAGATATGCAACACCATTTTTCTCATGTCATTCAGTCATTCTCTTAGTTCGAACCTCCAAGGGGGCTCACGGGAGCCGACTAGTTAAGTTCACACTGTTTAGCCTGGCATTTAAAGGCCACTGAAATCAAGCTCCTCTGGGAGATGCCTGTTCAAATGGAGGTTCTCAGGCCTGGTCGCCTCGGACGTTTTAACTTAGCCGATCTCAGTTGGGTCCTGAATTCTTCATTTTAATAAGCATCCCTGTTGAGTCTGTTGAATCTCTAACCGCTGTTAGAGTCTCTAATCATTGAGAACTAATACTCTAAATGACACTTTTTTTGTAACTTCTGCTGAAATGACAAGCGTATATAAGGGAAAGCTTGGGATGGAGAATGAGCCTCTGAATGCTCTAATCTGAGCTACACACAGTTACTCATAGTCCTCTGTGGCCCATTTGTGGAAAAAGTAATTAAGGATTTGCCCTTCATAACCCTTAAGTGAGCATAACAATTGGACAGATGCCCCTTCCCAGCTGGCATTAGTGTGGGAGCAGGTCAGTCACCTGGGAATCCTGACGAACACTACGACAGCAGCATTTCGGAAATACAGCGGTCTCTCACAGATACCTCACAGTTATTCTTCACGATTAGATAGACACTCCTAAAAACCCAGGTCCCGGTAGGGAAGAGCACTGATAGAAAACTTTATGAATACGCGAGTCACTTATTTATTTCAACACCAACACAAATCTCTTAAGACGACTCTCGGGAGACCTTAGGAGGCCAAAAGCAGCTTACATATGGCTTCATTAGCAAACATCACCAAGCAAGTAAGTTATCACACACAGCAGTGCGGAGAAGGCACGGGGGTGGGGGGGCGTGCATGTGTGCATAATTGTCAAGGAGAAAGAAAGACTTCAGGACGCGTGAATCGCCATCTGATTGGGGCTCTTAGATGGTAACATTCACGGGAAACGTGATGACATCTCACCGCCCCCCGCCCCACGTGTGTTTATCAAAGAAAGTGGCCAAAACCACGTGAGGGAGCTGTCACTCTCAGATTTGCACCCACCAGCTTCAAATGCCACAGGTAGCAGAGTACCTGCCTCCTTTAAAGAAATGGAATAACCAGCACTTTCACATCACGTTCCATAGGACACAGACGTCTATTTTGAAATACATGGTAGAGAAAGTCTGAAGATTTGAATTGCCACACTCAGAAAAATGTTTCTAACGCATTTATGTGCTCAAGAAAAGTGCCACCTGATCAAATTAAAATTCTCCTCAAAACAAGCTTGAACATTGATTAGTAACACATGCTGGAAGTTATAGCAAGAAAATATATTGATGTTGGCAGTTTGTTTTGTAATGTCTCATAAAAATGGGCTGATAAATGGACAAATGGATAGATCTGTGATAAAGCAAGTATAGCAGAATGTTAAGAATTATAGAATTAGGGTGACAGGTATATGGTGGTTATTGTTCAATTATTCCAACCTTTCTTCATGCTAGAAAGTGTTCAAAATGAAATGTTGTTGGGAAAAGCATTTGTCAGTAGAGAAAGGAACAATCCTTTTTCTGGTTGACAGACTCAAGCACAGCATTTAGAGTCAGCCAGACCAAGGCTGAACCCCTGTTCCTCCACAGGAATATGTATGACCCTGTATGACCCTCACCGTGCTAATTTAATCACTAAGATAGCATTTTCTCATCTGACAAAGGAGTGTAATAGTAGTTACTGTGTAGTGTAAGTGTAAGAATTTAATGGATATGAAGTATCTGACACCTCTACTAAACATTTAAAATGTTATTTTTCATTGTTATTAGTCTTTATACTAGTAACTAGTAAATTAAAATTATTTATACACCCTAATTTTCTTCAAGAAAACCTTTCTAAATTTTAAAGATTAATTTCAGAATAGGACTTGTGACTTAGATTGCTATATCAAGAAATGTAAAGTTCTTGTAAAGCAAATAATGTATTTGCTATAATCTCCAAATCATCAATAATTCTGTAGCCTTGAGAAAAATAAATGGACATAAATTTCATGGCATTTGATGTATCTCAAGTCTTGTTTTTATCAAATTTCAATTTAACTCTAGTTTATTAACAAGAAAGGAGGAGATATCTAATATAAAATTCTGTCCAACATACTGCTTTCAGCAAAAAAACAGTTCTTTCAACCACAAAAATAAGAACAGCTCTATGTTAGATGCTGGGGGCAGAGAAAATGGAGCTTAATACAAGGCCTTTATCCACAAAAGCCTTTCAGTGTGGTCAGGAAGAAATATCTAGCTCTTGGGAAGAAAGAACAAAGCATGAGTTAAAAATATGACATGTGACAAAGAAGTATATGATGAAGAACCAAATGAATAATATAGATAATATGTGCTGAGAGTTCAGAAGAGAAAAAAGTTATTATTGCCTTGAAGGGAAAGTTTTGGGGATTCTTTGCCTATTTGAGCCCTGGGGAACACAAAAATAACTTTCTGCAAACATGTCATTTTGATGGAAAACAAAACCACAATTGAGGAGATAGTAATGTTCAGGACAAGCCTTCCCTTGGGAATCAGGAACAGGAGGAACGAATGAGAACAGAATAGTTAACAGTAATCACAAGATGAACATTACCCTTCCTTCATTTCAAGAGGCAGCTATTTAAGTTCAGTTGATACGAAGAATTGGGGTAGGCGCTAAAGACTCGTAGGAATGAATGTGGCCCTAATTTCAAGGGGTTTACCAGTGACAATAACTAGAGTTATCATTAAATGCCAAGTGTTTGCCAAGCTAGTTAAAGCTTCCACTCTAATACAAGAGCGAAGAAAAAAAATCCACATTATACAAAGTATAAAAGAGCAAATGCCATTCAACAACAACAAAAAGACCAAGTAAAGAGTTAGGCGAATTCAGAGAAGAGGGCTTTTTTGCAGTTGACACATAAGGGAGATATTCATGCAGGAAGTATCTCTGAGCTGATCTTTGAAGAGGAATGAGTAGACTGGGTAGAGGTGCAGTGAAAAAGGGAAAGAATAAGAATGAACCAAGGCACAGAATTAAAGCAAATGCCCAAAGTGGAGTGTGTGATTCTTTCTGCAGACTGTATGGAGAGAAACGGGGTTCGAGGGGAGATTGAGCCAGACCACCAAGGCTTTGAACACCAAACTAAGGGTTGTGAACTTTACTCTGTTACCAATAGGGAGCCATTAAAGCGAGGGATGATGAGCCGAGGAATGAAATGCACGGAACTTTTTTGTTCTTTGTTTTTTAACCTGGTAGCCTGTGTGCGATGAATCAGAGAAAGAAAAGTCAGGTACAGAATGATCATAGGCACTAAGAGCGTGAACCAGGGGCATAGAAAGGACTGTTTCCCAGGATAAAAGGACATAACCTTGCAACTAATTCAATGTCAAGATAGCATGAGGAGAGCAAGGTGTACCAAGGTGGAATGCAGCGGGATATTGACATCATTTAGAATTGCCAATAAATGATAACAAGAAAAAGCCAACCAGTTTTTAGTCAGTTTTATTCTTGGTCTTAAAATCTCTGCAGACAACACCTTCTTGGTTGCAGGTACCCAGGGCAGATGGCGCCCACTTGCACGCACCTTTGTTTGCCAGTAGAAAGGCTCTCAGAGTTAAGCTTAACACCTGTGAGTTTGAGGGTGTGTTTAATTGAAATAGAAATAGAAATCAGAAAGGTAAAAGGGCAGATTTAGGGGTGAATTCAATTTTGCACATGTTAACTGTGCGTTCCTGGTGGGCTGGCTGAGCGATACTGTCCACCCTAAGAAATGAGAGAGGGGCGGAGCTCAGCTGAAAAGTTAAGGTAGAGATTTAGACTGGGGAGTCATCTGTTTAGAGGTGGCAACTAAGGCCGGTGGGGAGCGTCTAGCTTTCTTGACTGCGATGTTTGTAAGTGAGTATCTGGGATATCACCCACATATCTGCTCTCTAAAAAATATGGATCTTAAGCCAAGCAATGCTCAGAATATGTTCGATTAGGGGCACCTCCCACGAATCTCCATCTTGTACTGCCCCCTTTTCAGGTCCTGCCAGCATTGCAGTTGACATCATTAATGCTTGAAAGCTGAACATAACAGAGATTTTGAATGAATTCTTTCCGTTTTTCTAAGTTCTACCACTGCAGCTTAATTATTTATACTTAAATAAATTTATATAGCAGAAAAGAGTTTAGGTGGACTGCATTAGAACATAACTTCCTAAAAAATTTAGGACTTGGAGACAATTTGGAATTGGGGAAAACTTCTCTCCGTCTGTGGATCTGCGAAAGTAGAAAGCAAATCATCTAATGCCCAAATACAGTGGTGGGACAGACATTTCCACTCCAAAAGGGGGAAAATGAGAGGAATAAGTGGCTAATTGGTTCAAACAATCCTGAAACCCAGCAGAGCTGTTTCTATTAGATTTCAGGGCCTGAGAACAACCCCTTTGGCTCAACGCTCTGTCTTCTGTACCTGTGGTCAGAAGACCACAGGTGGCCCCTACAACTCTGGCTCTGCCCTCCCAGTCATTCTCAATTTTGTCCCGTCTCTGCCCCTTTCAGTCCAGGTTGCAGTGTTTCTCTTGGTATAAGGTTCTCAAAATCTGGTAGGTCTCTCCTGCAATGCAGGGGAGTTCACACCATCAAACAAGGGCTCTCTGTAGATCTTTCCTGGATAGACTCATCTCTGGTGCTGCCTTCTGCCACGGTAGTTCGGTTGGATCCTTGAGTCGCTCCCCCAGTTCCTTCAACAGAGTGTGGTCTGTGTACCTTCCTTGCCTTCTCTCCAGAGCACGCTTTCTCCCAATGTTTGCAATCCAGGCAGGCTGAAAAGTTTCCGGATTATCAAGAGCTGTCTGTCTTTTATTTGTTTGTTTCGTATAGTTTGTGCCTCAAGTGATCTCTTTCCTCTCACATTTTTCAAAAGGCGGCAAGGAGAAAACAGGCCACACCTTCCCTGCTTCTCTTGGGAGCCTCCCCTGCTAATTACCCAGTTCATCATTTTCCTGTTCTACCTTCCACCCAACAGTAGAACTCAATTCACCTAAGGTTTCTGCCACCGTATCACAAGGATGGCCTTCCCTGCGGTTTCCAATAACAGGTCCCTTGTTTTCTTCTGAGACCTACAGGAAGCACCTTCACAATATTACCATGTTTTGAAACATTCTGTTAATGACGATGTGAGTTATTCTCTGAGACCATAGGCGCTCTCTCCATAGCTCCCCACACTTCTTTCTGGTCTCTCGTATATCTACCTTTAATGTCTATGTATCTACCATCAGTCTTTTCAAGAAAATCTTGGCATCTTCTATCACGTGCCTCAGACTCTGCCAGCCTCTAGCCACTGCGCAGTACCAAACCCACTTGCCGAGTTTGTGCCGTAGCAGCACCTCGCTTGCTGGGACCGACATTTGTATTGGCTTCCCAGGGCTGCCATAACAAATTGCCATGGACTGGGTGGCTTAACACAATAGAGATTTATTTTTCTCACCATTTCTGGAGGCCAGAAGTCTGACATCGAAGTCAGGGCCCACCTCCCTCTGAAGGCTCTGGGGAAGAACCCTTCCCTGCCTCTCTCCTAGCTTCTGCTGGCTTCTGGCGTTCCTCGGCATTTCTTGATTTGTAGCCACATCGGTCCTGTCTCTGCCTTTGTCATCACGTGAACTTCCTCCCCATGTGTCTCTGTATGGCCTTCTTAGGACAGCAGTCATTGGATTTAGGGACCATCCTGATCCACTATGACCTTCTCTTAAGTAATTACATTCGTGAAGACCCCCCTCCCAAATAGGGTCACATTCCGAGATTCTAGGTGGACATTGATTTTGGAGGGACACTGTTCAACTCAGTATAGTTTCTTTCAGATCTCTGACTCTCCCCCATCCTCTCTTCTGGTTGACGATTCTAATATTACGTTACCATGGTGACAGTTTATCCATTTAACCTACTATCTGCATTCGAATCCCCTGTCTCTTTTCAAACTGTGTTTCTTCAATGTTAAACTTTCAAATGGACAGACTGATGGCAATATTTTGAGAACAATGAATATTAAGTTCATCTGGAGGTGGGAAGATTGCCAAGGTGAGGTCTCAAACAGTAAAACACCATTTTTAGTTCACTGCTACTGACTGCTAGTGACTGTGTTTAAATAACAGCCTTTGTTTTTGTTCATAGTTAATTCCTAGCTCAAGTGGAAAATATCAAGAGTTCTTTAACTGATTCTCTCAATGGATATTTAATACGTGCTCTGCCATGGTTCCCCAGCCTGGGATTTGTTACTTTAACATATCAATCAATGGCAAAGTCAATGTGTAAGCTGCTAGTAATTTTGAAAGCGTCTTTGTATTCAATAGTCTTGTACCTTGTTTGTAATTGAAGGTCATTCTTTAAGGAAAGAATCATATCCAGGACTGTAAATTCATTGTACTTTCTAAGCTCTCGAGAGTAGAGATTTGCAACATCAATATATGTAGCTGAGCTTCACCCATTCAGTCTACTAGGGACTAATGCTCATAGCTTTCATTATTTCCACATGATGCAGCTAATTCCAAGAATACTATCTCGTACTTGCTTGGCTCTTAGAAAATATATGTCTATTTTATCGTTTGAAACCTATGAAGCAATACTCTTTGGTTTTAGGGAAGCTTCTTCTCTTACTAATACAATTGTTAGATTTTACTCGTCTTATCTTGATAGCAATCCACATAAGGAATATTATATTTAGAAATTCCACCTCATACTATTTATAAGCCAGAATGTTGTTTCTTGAGGTTCTCGATGAACACATGCACTAAGCTCCTATTTCATTTAGATATTGTTGTAGGCTGCAAGCCTTCCCTTTCCCCCACAGCCCGCCCCCAAATTCCCATTCTCATCCCTGGAATCTTGAATGTTACCTAATTTGGAAAAGGGGCCTCTACGCATGCGATTAAGTTAAGGGTGTGGAGATGGGAGTGTATCCTGGGTTATCGGGTTGGAGCCTAAATGCACTCACCAGCACTCTTATATGAGAGGCAGAGGGAGATGTGACAACTGAAGAAGAGAAAAAAAACAACAGGAGCACAGAGGCAGAGATTAGAGGAACACAGACACAAGCCAAGAAACGCCATGTCCTCCCCTGAAGTCTCTGGAGGGAAGCAGCCTTGCCAACACCTCAGTTGGACCCAGTGAAACTGATGGGAGAGCTCCACCCTTCGGAACTGTAAGAGAATTTTTTTTTCTGTTGTTTTAAGCAGGCCATTTGTTACAGCAGCTTTAGGAACTAATACAAGCATGTAACATTTTCCCTTGGATGATGTGAGATACACCTACCAAAAACGTAGCTGATTGGATGTACTTATCATAATTGTTTTCCAGCTCTGTGTCAGCACATGAGCTGAGTCGATGCTGAGTTTTGAGTAACAGCTATGCCCTTTGACCTTAGGAGTAATGCCTAATCTGGTTATCAGAGTTAACTCTGAACTTCCATACAGAATTGTTTCTTAAACTGGAAGACTATTTCAGTGATGTCTTTTCAAAAAAGTTTCACCTTCCCCACCGAATGGTATGTATTTCAGATTTTCTTCTATGTAAAATTCATAGTTCTTTCTAAAGCCTCAAGTTCAGTTTTTATTTCACATTACAAATTACAAATTAAACCAAAGCTTCCCTCCTTTATGGGTGCAAAATTGATGGTACAACTAATTATTCTCTCCAATGACTAATTATATTTCTAGTTGCCTACTTGGAAGTCTAATTAGCCAATGGCATATGCTTGTGTAGGGGCAAGGAGATTACTGGCATTCTCAAGCAGGCAATTACAAAAGCAATTAGTAATGCCCACGACTAATTACAAGAATAAAAATTGTACCCACAAAAATGGTACCAGTGCCTGCTGCGCAGAGAAACCAGTCTCTGGAAAGTGATAGGAAGCTGAATGCATCTGGCAATGGCCTAACGAGAGGCAGTAAAACAAACCTTGAACTAGACCTACCTGGACCTGCAGGCAGCCCGCTCTCGGGGTGCTGTCAGAGCCTTTCTGTCTCTGGCAAAGGGCCGCACTTGGGCAGTTTCCCTCTTGCCAAGAACTGCCTGCCAAAAGACTTGGGTTTGAACTTCTATCCACGTCAGGAGCAGTGTCATCTCTCAAGGCTCTTTCGTTTCGGGACCCACCATATTGCGAAATGCTTTCTGAAGTGGCGACTTCTGATGCAGTGGTGTTATCAGCATCCCCCGTGTCCCACGCTGTGAGATGAAGGGTCCTATGAGGGACAGTACTTTGTCTCGGGTTGCTTCTCCACTGTGCCTGCCCCGCCCTTCAGGTACCAGAGCTTGAGCGAAACATTTCGGCGCGTTCACCGAAGTCCCTGTTGGCGGAAAGCCTCCTGAGGTTAGCGGGTTTTGTCGGTGCCATCCCTGCAGGGGGCCCGATCGCGCCTCTGACCATGTTCTTTGTTACCTAATCTTACACTAGTGAAGGGGTAGAAACGGGAAAACTTGTCTCATCGGACAGCAGGTCTAAAAATTTAGCTCTCGAGTAACAAGAAAATAAAAGTTATTGAGAATGTTGGTATTCTAAGTCCTGGAAATATCACATGTGTCAAAGAAAAATGAGAAAGCCCGAATCACTCCCTCTCCTGACACATCTCCAGACCGGTGCACACAGCACAAATTACAGGGTGCCGGCTGGTGCTGGTGGTAACAGCGCTGGGAGCTCCGCCTGCCGCCCCGCGGATCACTGCTGGAAGGCTTCTGCTGTGTCCGCTGTGCAGGGATAGTGGCCTGGAAGAGCTAAGGAAGGTGAGGTCAGAGTTTCCCAAAACAGAGCGAGCATGCCAGAAGAATGAATGATTTATCTGGGAGAAATGCCCTTGTCAGTCCCTCCTATTTTTAAATGTCTCTGCCCTGCCCTGTATTTTTCCATCATTACTTTTGCTTGCTGCTACTCATTGGCTTTAAGGGGGACCTCCTGCCTTACAAGCCAGGGCGAAATGTCTAGGACTGTGAAAAAAAAATGTACCTTGAAGTAAAAGTCAAAACAAATGCAAATCTGCTATTATGTTTAAGAGCTGCAGCACCGTTGAAGATTAAACTCCAGAAAAGTGTGTCCAAAATAAATACACAACCAAGAGGTTTTTTTTTTAATTAGCAACATTTGAAGGATAATGCAGGAGAAGGATTAAGAGCATTAATTACACAGCAGATAAAAAAATAAGCAGACCTTGCTTCAAATGTGATGTAAAACAGTCTTGCTAGCCAGAGGATAAAGGTATTTTTATTCCACTTAGTATTCGCTTTGCTTTCATTTTTTCCAAAACATATTTCATTTATATGTGTGTACACTTGTGTGCTTTCCAAATTAATTTGAAGACCGTAGAAGGTGTGCTCTACGAGGTCACCTACCCAGAGCAGAACAATCTGACAAGCGCCACCCAGCTTCTACCTAACGGCGAGTTCAGTGACTCTCAGAGCGGCCTTGTTAGTGCCCAGAAAGCCCTCTTATTGTGTGAAGGAGCGTCCTGACTTCACACTGACTTCTCATTGTAACTTCTACCCACTGGTCCCGTTTCTGTTCCCCAAAGCTGCCACAGGAAGGGCCTGACCTCGACACAGTGGCAGCCTCGCAGATATAAAGGGTCCACGTGCCAAACCTTTCCCTGTGATCTCCAATGCCTCTGCAGGGATTCCTCCTGCTGCTGCGTTTCAGCTAACTGTTCTTGAACAGAGGCAAAATAATAGCTCAATTAAATGTGTTCAACCAGAGGTACATCGTTCAAACTGGGTGAGGGTGGAAAGAGGGAGGGAAAATGAAATACTCTGCCTCATTTAGCTATAAAAACTTTTAAGTTGACTTAAAAAAAATAACAGAATACATTGCTATCAGAGAGACCTAACGTGGATCTTTTGGAAATTCCGTGCTTAAGGTAATATTTCATTTGCTATTCCAGCTGTACTTTCTTTCTCCTGTCTTCTACTACTTCATTTTAATAAGTTCAAAGTAGAAAAAATGGAGAGGCACTTGTTTTCTTCATTCTCAGTTTCTCACCTCACATATATTTCATACTTCACGTAGAAATTCTATTAGCACAGACAAAATAATGGACGTTAGAGGGTCTTCAGCGGGACACGTTCCCTCTCACGCTGCCATCTCCCCACCCAACTCAGTGTCCACGTGGTCTGCATGGGGTGGCCCGAAGGAGGCCAGGACATCAGTGGAAGCTACGTCTCTGTCAGGCGACTACCAGTCACCGTAATTTTAAGAAAAATGTATGACACGTTCCTGTCTCAGGGTCTTTTACTTCCTGTTACCTCTTCCCAAAAATCCTTTCTCCCCAGAGCCCACGCAGCTCACTCCTTTGCCTGTTTCAGGTCTTCGCTCAAGAGCCACCTTTCCAGTGAGCCCCTGCTAAGCCTGCCCATTTGCAGCCGTGTTTCCCCTTCCTCGGGTCCTCACACTCCTTCCCCTGCATTGCTTTTCTCTGTAACACCCATCGTCATCGGACATGTGCTTTGCTCATTCTGTTTGCGAAATGTAGCATTCGTGCAGGACAGTGTGTGAAGCATGTACGTACAGGTTAGAGCAAACGTCTGGCTAAGCAAACACCTGTATCACCACCGCCCAGGTTAGGGAAAAGAAACTCCCCATGTGTTCTTCCAAGAGGTAACCACTATCCCGACTGTTTTCAATAATCATTGCCTTACATTTCTTTATGTCTTCATATCTATGTATGCATACAGTAAGAGTTCTACATAATTTACTCATTTGTTACAGTTAAAACAACAGGCCAAGATACCTGGCATTCTTTGTATGAATGAATCTTGGACCCATCCCAGAGCACCCTCAACCAGTTCTTAGTCCGACCTTCACCAGCAATCTAAGCTGTGCCTGGTTCCCCTCAACCTCTCACCCCCACCCCGGTTTTATTCCCTAGTTTGGCATTTATTTCAACCTCTGATAGTTACTCTTGCTAGATATTCAGATTCTTTCCTAATTCCCTTAACAACAATCTTCATTTTTGACTTAGGTCAAAATCAACTGACCAAGATAATCTGATTTTACTGAATATAATTCACCCCTCAAAATACCTATTGAGAAAATGACAGATAATTTCTTTCATGCTTTTTTTTTTCATTCCTGAAACAAACTTCAGTGGCTACCAAATTTCTGATACTTGCTACTGATCGTAGTAGCAGGAAGGCTCAGGCTTGCCTCCCAACACTCAAATTCTCTTTGTTCTCTGGTCCAGTCTTCGAAGTGATTTTGGTTTGCTTAGGGTTATCACCTGGGCAAGCCACAATTTCCATTTCGATTTATTCCAAAGATTCTAGCAAGCATACCGCTTCCCAGATGATCTCAATTTGTTTTGATAATGTGCCCAATCATTTCATATACAATCAGAATGTGTAATCAGAAGTTATGCAAATGAAACTTCATCATCACTGGGACCTCTGCCTATTTGCAAGTGTCCTTCATCCTCACCTGGTCGAAGTTAGCTATTATCCTCTTCCGAGGAGTTTTCTGGGGAACAGTGTCTACCTTTCTTTTGTGCAGTCTAGAGCCCAGAGAACAGCATTCATTTTCTTTTTATGTTGCTAGAATTAGATGTATCATTCATCCATAATCTGAGCTCTACAATAGCTGCAATCACTGTGTCACTGGCCTCTGAAATGAATTCTTAGATTCAGCAATCACCACACTACCAACATCTATTAGGTGTAACATTGAATCCTTCTATTGAGAATGTTGCAACCTTACCTAGCCACGCAGTATGCAGTAAGTGTAACAGTGTGTATCTAAACTAAATTCCCTTGTAGCAT
>PVKM010009418.1:0-36934 GCA_004027735.1 Carollia perspicillata
TGTGGAACCTGTTATTCTGTCCTCCTGAGCCTCAAGCCTCAGTGTCCTCATCTGTAGTGACGGAGTAATGCTAGTAGCCCCTCCTAACATTGGGTGAGGGCCAACTGAATTAATATATGTAGGAGGCCTGTAACAGCAACTGGCTGGTAGTGTGCTGAGCATGATAACTGTCCTTCGTTATTAATGCAGGCCAGATTCTTGATGGCCTGCCCTGTGTAGTATGTTTGTCTCATGAGAAAGCCACTTGGACTGCCATTGCAGGATGAGGATCACGGTGATGTTGGCTGAACTACACATACCTGGATTGGAGAAGAATGGGGGATTGTTGAGTTGTTGCCTTTGCAGGGCATGGCTCTCACTAAGATGCCGGTGATTGAAGGTGACTGAGGGTTACTCAGAGCTAGATGAACTATCAGGGTTGTTCACCAGTATTGTAAGTATTGCTCCCCAGTATTCCTCTGTGGCTCACCCATGTTCAGAAACATAAGAAAATTGTTATTAGACTGGGAGTGAGATACAGGCCTTCAGAACTATAGGAGTTAATTTAAGGGAAAGGATTCTTAGCCTTGGGTCCAAGGAATTCAAGAACAGAGCTGTCTGATAGAATTTCTTGCAACAGTGTCTACTAAGCACTTGAAATGTGAATTTATGAATGAGAAACTAAATTTTTATATTTAAATAATTTAAATTTAAACTGCCCCATGGTACTGTTGACTATCACACTGGACAGAACAGTTCTAGAGGGTCCATGGATGGTCTTGAAGACTTTGTGAGCTTTTTGAAACTGGATTTATATGTGTATTTTTCTAGGAAATGAGTCCATGGCTTTCATCAGGTTCTCAAAACCACTGAAAAGATTACAATCTGCTGCTTTAGGGCTTTGGTGAAAAAAGTAAGCAATTAAGGGAGGTAAGGATACCCTCTGGTAATCACTTCTGTTTCTCCTTTCTCATTTGCCCTGTCCTCAGCTGTAGGTCCTCCACCCAAGAAATACAAAAAAAAAAAAAACAAATTGGAGTCTGAAACTTCAGGCCCAGATAAATTGGACACTGCTGGAAGTGGGCAATGGCTGTTGCCCTGGGTTGTGCAATCCAGGCCTCCTTGAATCAGGGCTCGGTGTTTCAAGAGTATGATACTGACTCTGAAGTGTTCCGTCAGCGCTTCAGGCAGTTCCAGTACAAAGAAGCTGCTGGGCCTCATGAAGCTTTCAACAAACTCTGGGAGCTTTGCTGTCAATGGCTGAAGCCAAAGATGCGTTCTAAAGAACAAATCTTGGAGCTTCTAGTGTTGGAGCAATTCCTAACAATTCTGCCTACAGAGATAGAGACCTGGGTGAGGGAACATTGCCCAGAAAATAGAGAAAGAGTTGTGTCACTGATAGAAGACTTACAAAGAGAACTTGAGATACCAGAGCCACAGGTGAGAAAAGAGTTTGGGATCTGGGTAATTAACCAAAAGGAGTGGCAGACACATCTGGTAGCAGATTAGACATTTTGTGGTTTTGTTCCAAGATTTTCCTATAGTGATTTTCCTATTTCCATTTTGTTGGAATCAGCATATGGGTCGGTGATTGTCAATTATTAAATTCAACTCCTCAAATATTTGGTAATGTCCCCTTTCCTGTCCTAAGATGAAAGTTTTTGAGAGTATAATCTCTTTTTTATATACACAGAATCAAAACCATCAATATAATAAGTACTATAATGGTCTGTGGACCAAAAGCAGACCAAAACCTGTTTTTATATAGCCTATGACCTAATAATGGTTATTACTTTTTTAAAGTGCTGTTTTAAAAAAAAATAGGCAACAGACCAATACAACCCAGAAAGCCTAAAATATTTACTTTCTGGCTATTTCCAAAATGGTCTGCCACCTGTAAGTCAAGTAGGGTTTAGAAGTAATATAAAAGAAAAGGAAAATAGTGTATTATAAATTAATAAGTATTTGAGCATACACATGTCTGGACTTGAGTGCAGACGCAGCTGGAACACTATGAGCAATGTTGCTACTGGTCATGTATTTTCCATAGTGCAAACAACTCTTGGTGAATCTGAACAATTAGTAGTTTAGTCTTTCTTTGATATCCAAAGTAGTGCTTCCCTAGAAAAGTAAAGTCAAGCTAAAATTTGCAAAAATATTTTGTGATTATGTGACCAACAAGGTGAGGCTCTTGACAGGTTCTTTTACCTATGTGAATACTTGAGGGGGACGCTCCAAATTTGGTAGGGACCCAGAACAATTCTGCACTGTTCATTATGTATACTCCCATCTCTGCCCACTAAATTCTGGTAGCCAGCACCTGCCATCATATCCAAAATTCCTCCTGGGGGTGGTAGCTCTGCCCTCTGTTTAGAAACACGGAGCAAAGCCTGTTTGAGGTGTGCAATAGCTAAACACAGGGCAGCATCTCTGGAGAAGGGAGAAAGTAGTTCTAGTCAGGCATTAGGGGCACTGGAGTCTTGTGTGTTGATGGGACTCTGCAGTTAGCCTGCATGAGCAGGACTCTTCCTAAGTTTGCTGCCTCCAGGATGGAATGCGTTTATGATTTCCCTTACTTTCTGTGTCTCCTTGTTTGGCTTACTACATGAGATGTTGTCTTCATGTAGTGTAACCCTGCATTGCTGGCATGGTAGGCACCAGCCAAGGGTGGCACTTGACCACTAGAAATGTGGCTAGACCAAATTGGGATATGCTATAAGTATAAAATGCACAGCACATTCAGAAGATGTAGGCTGAACAATAAAGTAGGTGAAATATCGTATTAATAATTCTTTATATTGGTTATATTATGAAATTATATTTTCAATATACTATATTTTGTTGTATATAATGTGTACTTTTTGCCTAAATTTTTGAGGGAACAATAAGGATGTGCATTATATGTGGGTATAATGATTAACTACCATGGGTATAATAATCCCATGTATAATGTGCACAAAAACTGTAGGTGTGCATTGTACAAGGCAGAATATGGTATTGGATTAAAAATGCATATTATTAAGATTGACTTTACCTATTTCTGTTACTTTTCATATAACCACTGGAAAATTTTAAATGACTTGGGTGGCTTGCATTATATTGCTACTGGGCACTACTGGTGTGGAATTTGGAGTGATTGGTTCTGGCATTTTCCCCAGATTGATAGGCAGGAAATGCTCTTGGAAGACCTGGCAGCAGTCGGAATGACAGACATACCACCAAACATCCATGTGGAGGTACCCCCACTCCAAGCAATGGGACCTGTCCCTGAGGCCCCAGTGGCAGAGGCGTGGATCCCACAGGCAGGGTTGCAAGAACTGAGCTATGGTGCTGCTGGGGAAGGCCAGCCCTTTCTGGACCCCGGTAGGCAAGGGTTTTATTTCCTTTCCTTGATTTCTTTTTTTAGAGCTCAGGAGCTCTCCAGGATTGTGTTTGGTTGGAAACACTGAATGCCGCATGAAAGTAGGTCACTATGATAAAGAGTAGTAGGAGGAAACATCTCTCTGAGTAGCCAGCCACAAAGCATGTTACATCACTCATGATTCAAAACTCCTTAAGCTAATGACTCTGCTGAAGAAGTCTGTATTTCTCTTTTCATTTTTTGGTGAAATACACCTAATCTTAGATTAACTTCTTAACTAAGTTAATGTTAGATTAACTAATAAGTGTATATTTTTGCATATACACTTCAGTGGTAATTAATGTATTCATAATGTTGTGAAACCATCACTGCCACCCATGTCCACAGCTATTGTCATTTTGTAAAACTGAAGCTTTACACCCATTTAAACAACTGCCTATTTCTACCTCCCCCTCAACCACTGAACCACCATTCAGCTTTCTATGAATTTGACTATTCTATGTATCTCGTATAAATGGAATCATACACTATTTGTCTTTTTGTGACTGTCTCATTCACTTAGTATAATGTCCTCAAGTTTCATCCATGTTGTAGTATATGTCAGAATTTCTATTATTTTAAAAGCTGAATAATATTCCATTGTGTATATATACTATATTTCCTTTATCTGTTTTTTATAAATGTGTACTTGGGTTGCTTCTACATATTAGTCATCATGAATAACGCTTCCCTGAATATGGGTATACAAATATCTCTTTGAGACTCTGCCTTTTTACTTCTTTTGGGCATATAACCAGAAGTGGAATTGCTTGATATATGGTTTTTCTATTTTTAATTTTTTGAGGAACCACCATACTGTTTTCTACTGTGGATGTACCATTTTATATTCCCACCAACAATGAATAAATTTTCCACTTTCTCCACATTCTTGCTAACTCTTGTTATTTTCTGTTTTCTTTTTTGATAGTAGCATTCCTAATGGATATCAGGTGGTATCTCATTATGGTTTTGATTTGCATTTTGTTTTCTTTTTTTTAAATTAATTATTCATTTATTTATCTTTTAGAGAGGAAAGGAAGGAGAGAGGGAGAGAAATATCAATGTTTGGTTGCCTCTCGTGTGTCCCCCACTGGGACTGGCCCACAACCCAGGCATGTGCTCTGACTGGGAATCAAACCATGGTCCTTTGGTTCGCAGGCCCGCACTCAATCCACTGAGCTATGCCAGCCAGGGCTGGCATTTTCTAAATAATGATGTTGAATATCTTTTCATGTGATTCTTGACCATTTGTATATATTCTCTTTCCAGTCTGATGAACACACTTTGTTTAGTTTTCATTGTTGTTGTTTTTTAATTGTTATTGAATTTATTGGGGTGACATTGGTTAATAAAATTATATAGATTTCAAGTGTAGAATTCTATAATACATCATCTGTGTATTGCATTTTGTGTTCACCATCTGAAGTAAAGTCTCCTTCTATCACCATTTATCTGCCCTTTTCCTTCCAACCTCAACCCACCTTTTTGTCTGGTCATCACTATACTTTATCTGTGTCCATGGGCTTTTAGGGGGAGTTTTGCTTAAGAATGTCTATTCAAGTCCTTTGCACCTTTTTAATTGGGTTGTTTGGTTTTCTTTGTTGAATTTTAAAGTTCTCTATATACTATGGATATTAATCCCTAATCAGATATATGATTGTCGAATACGCTTTGCATTCTGTAGGTTGCCTTTTTACTCTGTTGATAACTGTCTTTTGAAGGACAAATTTTAAAAATGTCCATGAAATACTGTGTCTACTTTTTCTTTTATTGCTTATCCTTTTCTTGTCATTGCTAAATCCAATGTCATTAAGCTTTTTCCCTATGTTTTCTAAGAGATTTATACTTTTAGGTCTTTGATTTATATTGTTAATTTTTATGTATGGTGTTAGGTAAAGGTTCAACTTTATTCTTTTATATATGCATATTTAGTTTTTCCAACACTATTTCTTAAAAAAAACTGTCTTTTCTCCACTGAATGATCTTGGTATCTTTGTTAAAAGTCATTTGACAGCCCTGACCAGTGTGGCTCAGCTGGCTGGACATTCTTCAGCAATGCAAAAGGTTGCTGGTTGGATCCCTGGTCAGGGCACATGCCTGGGTTATGGACCGATCCCTGGTCACCCGTGCGAGAGGCAGTAGATGTGTTGATGCCTCTCTCTCCCCCCCTTCCCCTCTCTCTAAAAATAAATAAATAAATAAACAAATAAACAAATAAATAAATAATTTTAAAAAGTAATTTGACGATATATTTAAAGGTTTCCTTCTGGGTTCTGAATTCTATTCCATTGGTCTGTCTGTCTGTCTGTCTGGGAGTAAAAGACAGAAAACTGTACTGAAAAACAATTAAAAAATATATATTAAAAAAAAAGATTTTATTTTATTTTTCTTTAGAGGGGAAGGGAAGGAGAGAGGGAGAGAAATACCAATGTGTGGTTGCCTCTCATGTGTCCCCTGCTGGGAGCTGGCCTGCAACCCAGGCATGCGCCCTGACTGGGAATCGAACCACGATCCTTTGGTTCGCAGGCCTGCGCTCAATCCACTGAGCTACACCAGCCAGGGCTGTATGTCTGTCTTTATGCCAGTAAGAAACCATTTTTGTTGATGTAACTTTGTAGTAAATTTTTGAAATCAGGAAGTTTGAATATTCTAGCTTTGTTCTTTTCAAGATTGTTTTGTCTATTTGAGATCCCTGGAGATTCTGTAAGCATTTTAAAATGGGTTTTTCTTTATCTTCAAAAAATATCATTGGCATTTTGATAGATTATATTGATTGTGTAGATCACTCTGGGTAGTATTAACATATATTTTTGCAGATTTTATTTATTTATTTTTAGAGAGTGGGGAAGGGAGGGAGAAAAAGAGGGAGAGAAACATTGAATGGAGAGAGACACATCGGTCAGTTGCCTCTTGCAAGTGCCCCAACTAGGGACTGAACCCAGAACCCAGGCATGTGCCCTGACCAGAAATTGAACCAGCAACCTTTTGCTTTGTGTGATGACACCCAACCAACTGAGCCATACCAATTGGGGCAGTATTAACACCTTAATACTATTAAGTCTTCTAATCCACTAATGTGGACTACATTTCTATTTATTTATACCTTCTTTAATTTCTTTTACCAATGTTTTGTAAATTTTATTGTATATCTTTTTACCTACTTGTTTAAGTTAGTTTTTAAGTGTTTTGTTCTTTTTGATGCTGTTATAAATGGAATTTTTTTCATATTTTCCAGAATTTTTCATTGTTCATTGTTGGTGTATAGAAATGGAACTGATTTTTGCAGGTTCATTTTGTATCCTGGTACTTTGTTGATGTCATTTATTAGTTATAACAGTTTTTTTTAAATGGAATCTTTAGGTTTTCATTAGATCATATAATCTACTAATAGAGATCATTTTACTTCTTCATTTCCATTGTGAATGCCTTTTATTTCTTTTTTTTCTTGCCTGACAGCTCTGGCTACAACTTTCCCTACTGGGTCGAATAGAAATGGCCAAAGTGGGCACCCTTACCTTCTTCCTGGCCTTAAAGAAAAAGCTTTCAGTCTTTCACAACTAAGTATGATGTTCCCCTATTTTTTTCATATGTGGCTTTTTATTATGTGGAGATAATGTCCTTCTATTCCTATTTTTTGAGTGTTCTTATCATGAGAGGATGTGGAATTTTGTCAAGTGCTTTTTCTGCATCAATTGAGATGATTGTGTGTTTTCTATTCTTCATTCTGTTAATGTGGATGTATTACACTTATTCACTTTCATATGTTGAAACACCTTTGTATTCCAGAACAAACACTACTTGGTCATGGTGTATAATCCTTTTTATTAAATCATTTCTTATTTTTAAATTATACCTGATATTCAATATTATATTAATTTTAGGTGTGCAACCCAGTGATTAGACATTATATAACTTACTAAGCGATCATCCTGAAAAATCTCATACCCATCTGACACCATACATAGCTATTACAATATTATTGACTGTATTCCTTACGCTGTATTTTACATCCCCATGACTATTCTGTAAGAATCTATTTGTACCTCTTAGTCCCTTCACCTTTTTTACCAATCCGCCCAACACTCCTCCCTTCTGGCAACTGTCAAAATATTCTCTGTATCTATGATTCTGTTTCTGTTCTGCTTCTTTGTTTATTTTGTTTTTTAGATTGAGTCATTGATAGATATGAATTTTTGCCATTTTATTGTTCATATGTTTATCTTTTTTTTCTTAAGACCCTTTAACATTTCATGTAATACTGACTTGGTGGTGATGAACTTTAGCTTTTTCTTTTTGGGGAAGCTCTTAATGTGTCCTTCAATTCTAAATGATAGTTTTGCTGGGAAGAGTAATCTTAGTTGTAGGTCCTGGCTATTTATCACTTCAAATAGCTGTTGCCATTCCCTTCTGGCTTGCAAAGTTTCTATTGAGTAATCAGCTCCCTTATAGGTAACTTCTTTTTACTTGGTGTTTTTAAGATTCTCTCTTTATCTTTAACCTTTCATATTTTAATTATGATTCGTCTTGACGTGGGCCTCTTTGGGTACATCTTATTTGGTCCTCTCTGTGCTTATATGTCTATTTGCTTCACAAGGTTAGGGAATTTTTCTGTCCTTATTTTTTCAAATATGTTTTTAATTTCTTGCTCTTTCTCTTCTCCTACTGGCACCCCATGATGCCTGGGGCCACCAAGCACAAGCTATAGAAAATCTGAAGATGGCTGCTACTTGTGCTGGGCTTAGAGGTGCCCAGGAGCAGCCAAACTGTGAACAAAGGTTGGCTGCCACTAGTGCTGGGTGTGGGGCCACTTAGCAAGGGGTATGGGGTACACAAAGGCCAGATGCTTCTTGTTTGAGAGATTTTAGGAAAGTCCAAAGCATGAGGCAGGAGAGGCCAGTTGTATGGAAAAGCCACTGGAAATGGCTTGAGTAGGCATGCAAATTGGGTGGAGTGTGGTCTCAGGGAATCACCAGGTGGGGAGAACAGTATGAGCCAGTTTGATGGAGACTCAGATATGTCACCTGCGTGCCAGCTCTGTGGGGAGAGATTTCAGAAAAGGAACAATGGCCTCTGCCTCTGATTTTAAAAAAAAAATTTATTTATTTTTAGAGAGATTGGAAGGGAAGAGAAATTTGGAGAGAAACATCAATGTGCAGTTGTGTCTCACATGCCCCCAACTAGAAACCTGGCCCACAACCCAGGCATGTGCCTTGACTGGGAATTGAACCCATGACCCTTTGTTTCACAGGCCAGTGCTCAATCCACTGAGCCACACCAGCCAGGGCTTATCTCTAGTTATTTTCTAATTTCCCATGTGATTCCTTCTTTGATTCATTGGTTGTTTAAAAGTGTGCTATTTATTTTCACAAATTTGTCAATTTTCCCATTTCCTTTGTTTTTGGTTTCTAACTTCATCCTGTTATGGTCTAAGTAAATATGTGTTATGACGTATATCATTTTAAATCACTCAAGAATAATTTGTAACCTAACATATGATCTATATCCTGGATATATATTACAGATAAGGAAGGACTTCTATCATTTTGCTCCTTGTTTTCTATATGCCTTATAGCTTTTTTGTCCCTTATTTTATACATTTTTGCTTTAGGCTCAGTTGATTTTTTTTTGTAATGTAATGCTTAAATTCCTTTGTCATTTCTTTTTGCATTTATTCTATGGCTGTTTTCTTTGTGGTTACCATGGGGATTACATTTAACATCCTGAAGTTATAATACTCTAATTTGAATTTATAACATCTTAATTACAATAACATCCAGAAATCCCACTCTTTTGCAGCTCTACACCCACTCTTTTCAGTTGTTGATGTCACAAAATTACATCTTTATACATTATGTGCCCCAATACATAAACCAATAATTATTTTTACCTTAAACATTTCTCCTTTATTAGAGTATCTTTGTTATTATAAGTAAAATCAAGCTAGTTCTCATTCAGATCTACTGTGTCTATGAAACAATGTTTAGTCGTGCATTAAGTGAAGGTTTCAAATAACACTAAGCTGGGAATTTGTTACATGTTAAACACCAATAACTGTCCCTCAATATGTTTATTGGCATAACAGTTATGCAATAATAAAATACAGTAAAATTTTATAATGCTTTATTTATACCAATAGCTCCCACAGCACAGTTCTTTAAATGGGAGCATAAAATTAATAAAGAGAAGGAATGTGTGAAAGTGGCACATAAAAGATGTGAAGTCTGGAAAAAATAAAGCAATAAGGTGTGCCACATCTAATTCCTTTGGCAAAATTATAGTAATAGTATATTAAATATAGCTGTGGAAAATGAATTTTCAGTACTTTGGAACCAGCCATGTGCATGGTGATAAAGCCAGTCTAGAGGACAGAAAACAATAAATAGCCCAACAAGAGACTTGAATTGCTCTTTCACAGAGAACAGATAGAAGTTGGTGAAATAAGATGATTTGAAGGTTTCTCTGCCCAAATGAAAACAAATCCCCGAAGGGTGTACCCAAAGATGATTTCCTAGGAGCCTGGAAGGCTTTGGGAATTTCCAAGATCTCAAAGAGAAACTGATCATCATTGAGGACACATTTAGAGAAGAATCATCAGTTCATAAAGGGTTGAAAACAAAGTCACTCTAGAAAGGCACATTTAGAAATGTCTGAATGAGGAATTAGTCAAAGTCTTAACATAGGGAGAAGAGGATGAATATGGAGAGAGAAGTGAGTCAAAGAGAAACGTCATGATTACACCTGGATTTATATTATTTTATCTTTTTAAAGATTTTATTTATTTATTTTTAGAGAAAGAGAAAAAGAGGGGGAGAAACATCAATGTGTGGTTACCTCTCATGTGCCTGCCTACGAGGACCTGGCCTGCAACCTAGGCATGTGCCCTAGACTGAAAATCGAACCAGCGACCCTTTGGTTTGCAAGCCCATGCTCAGACCACTGAGCCACACTAGCCAGGGTACACCTGGATTTAGATCTTTAGAATAACATTAGTTGTTATTAAACTAATAATTATTTTAAATGCATTATTCTCTTGAATTACGTAGACAAGAAAATGGAGTTACAAATAAGTTACCATAATACTAGTTTTCAGGCTAATAACTTTTTAAAAATGTATTTATCACTTAAATCATATAGAAAACAAAAAGTGAAATTATAAATTATCATTACAATAATACTAGCTTTTATAATTGACCACATATTTATTTGCCTTTATTGAGATACTTATTTCTTCATATGGCTTCAAGTTACTGCCTAGTGTCCTTTTTATTTCATCCTATAGGACTACCTTGAGCACTTCTTTCAGGGCAGGTCTAGAGGTAATGAACACCCTCAGTTTTTGTTTTTTTGGGGACGTCTTAATTTCTCCCTCACTTCTGAAGGACAGATATGCTAGATATAGGATTCTTGGTTTACCGTTTATTTCTTTTAGCACTTTGAATATGTCAGCCCACTGCTTTCTAACGTTCAAAGTCTCTGATGAAAAATCTGTGTACTTTCTTTTAAGGTTCCCTTGTATGTAATGAGTTTTCTCTCTCTGCTGCTTTCAAGATTCTGCCCTTGGCTTTTCGAAGTGTGATTATGACATATCTTGGTGTGGGTCTCTAAGTTCACCTTATGTGGAGTTTGTTGAACTAATTAAATGTTTATATTCATGTCTTTCATCAAATATAGGACATTTTCAGCCATCATATCTTCAAATGTTAGCAAGTGATACTTAATTATAAATTTTTCTGCATATGCATTTCCTTTCCTCATGTTAATTCACTCTCCTTAGCAACATTGCCAGGTACAAAGATCTTATATGTTGCCAAGGAACACTGCTGCTCTTGATTTTAATACTTTCTAAAGCACAGGAAAGACTCTAGTGTATTTAACAAGGGAGAGGAAATGAATTTTAAAAGTAAAATATACCAACTAGGAGAAGAGGAAACTACCCCTTTCTCATCATTCTTAAGTTAATGTTTTTCAAAATGATGTAAGACTTATTTCATATTTTAAACATTAATTATATTTTAAGGCTTTTAAATGAAAACATTTTGATGTATTATATGAAGTACATCCTATTATAGGCTGAGTGGAAACAAGCATGGGTTGCTGGCAGAGTAAAACAAGAAATTTTAAAGTAATGGAAGAACCCAGTTGATTTTATTTTAAAATTTGGAATATATTCCCTGTGAGCAAAAGTGAAGCTGTTGGTATATATAAAATGGAAACACACACGCACACACACACACACACACACACACACACACACACTTTATACATTCATCCAACAATGGACACTTAAGTTTCCATATTTTGGCTATTATAATTAATTCTGTACTGAACATTGGGGTGTATATATCTTTTCAAATTAGTTTTTAAAAAGATTTTATTTATTTATTTTTAGTCAGAGGGGAAGGGAAAGAAACATCAGTGTGTGGTTGCCTCTCACACACTCCTCTCCTGAGGACCTGGTCTGCAACCTAGGCATGTGCCGTGACTGGGCATCAAACTGGCGATGCTTTGGTTCACAGGCTGGCACTCAGTCCACTGAGCCACACAAGCCAGGGCATCAAATTAGTTTTTTAATAATATTCAGATAAATAGCTAGGAGAGAAATTGCTAGTCCATCTCTTTACTTTCATTCTATTTGTATCTTTTAATCTAAAGTGTGTCTCATGTAGATAGCATATAGATAGAATTTTTAGTCCAGTTTGGTAATCTCTGCATTTTGACTGAGTTGTTTAATCCATACACAGTTAATCTTGTTTTGATATAAGATGTTTTGAAATTTAAATTTCTAGCAAATTAACTTGGCTAATGTTATTTTAATAATGCTAATATGTGAACATCATCCTGTATTTAGATCTCAAGTCATCAGTTTCCAACCCACGCTTTACTGCATACCAATATTCTTTGCCAGAGCTGAGTAAGGCAACAAAGAGGTGTGGAAAGAGGATTTGAGCCACAGGGTCTCCCAATGAGGAGAGGGGTGGTATGATGTAAGAGGAGAAAGAGTATTAAAAATTTCTAGTTCTCCTGAGATTTACAGTGAGAAACACTGATGGACATTTGAGTTAATTTCAAGAGAATCCACTTCTAGACTTCAGCTGAAACAAATATAAAGACTGCTTTTGCTGGTTGCCAACCCAGTCAATTTCCATTTTAATTTGAAATTCTCAACTGAAATTATTCTAGTAAACAGTTTCATGACTCCTACTTTTATTTCTCTCTCTTCACTTGATGCCCAACAGTATCATTTCTGTTTTAATATGCCAAAACTTTTTAAAGTATATTTTATTGATTATGCTATTACACTTGTCCCATTTTTTCTCCTCCCCTTTATTCCCCTCCTCCCTGCACTACCCGACTAGTATTCCCCCCCCCCTTAGTTCATGTCTATGGGTGGTACATATATGTTCTCTGGCTTCTCCATTTCCTATACTATTCTTAACCTACCCCTGTCTATTTTGTACCTTCCATTTATGCTTCTTATTCCCTGTAGCTTTTCCCCCATTCCCCTGCTTCCCCCTCCCTGCTGATAACCCCCCATGTGATCTCCATTTCTGTGATTCTGTTCCTGTTCTGGTTGTTTGCTTAGTTTGTTTTTGTTTTTCTTTTTTAGGTTCAGTTGTTGATAGTTGTGAGTTTGTTGTCATTTTACTGTTCATAGTTTTAATCATATTTTTATTAGAGAAGTCCCTTTAACATTTCATATAATAAAGGCATGGTGATGATGAACTCCTTTAACTTGGCCTTATCTGGGAAGCACTTTATCATCCCTTCCATTCTAAAGGAAAGTTTTGCTGGATAGAGTGATCTTGGGTGTAGGTCCTTGCCTTTCATGACTTTAAATACTTCCTTGCAGCCCATTCTTGCCTGCAAACTTTCTTTTGAGAAATCAGGTGACAGTCTTTTTTTAAAAAATATATATATGTAAGAATTTTTTTTATTTTAATTGTTGTTCAAGTACAGTTTTCTGTCTTTTACTCCCAACCCAGCCCACCCACCAACCCAACCCTCTCCCCTCCCACTTCTACCCCCCCTAGTTTTTGTCCATGTGTCTTTCATACTTGTTCCTGTAAACCCATCCCTGTTTCCCCTGAAATTCCCTCCCTTCTCCCCTCTGGACACTCAGGTGACAGTCTTATGGGAACTCTTTTGTAGGTAATTGTCTCTTTTCCTCTTGCTGCTTTGAAGATTGTCTCCTTATCTTTAATCTTGGCTAATGTAATTGTGATGTGCCTTGGTGTGTGCTTCTTTGGGTACAACTTCTTTGGGACTCTATGAACTTCCTGGAAGTCTATTTCCTAGCCATATTGGGAAAATTCACCTTCATTATTTTTTCAAAAAATTATTCAATTTCTTGCTCTTACTCTTCTGCGTCTGGCACCCCTATGATTCAGATGTTGGAACATTTAAAGTTGTCCTGGAGGTTCCTGAGCCTCTCCTCATTTTTTTGAATTCTTCTTTCTTCATTTTGTTCTGGTTGAATGTTTATTTCTTCCTTCTGCTCCAAATTGTTGGTTTGAGTCCAGTTTCCTTTCTATCACTGTTGGTTCCCTGTATCTTTTTCTCTATTTCACTTTGCATAGCCTTCACTTTTTTTTCTATTTTGCGACCACACTCAACCATTTCTGTGAGCATCCTGATTACCACTGTTTTGAACTCTACATCTGATAAGTTGGCTATCTCTTCATCTCTTAGTTCTATTTTTTGAGTTTTGATGTGTTCTTTCATTTGAGCCATATTTTTTGTCTCTGCACACCTGTTATGTTGTAAGGGGTGGAACCTTAGGTATTTGCCTAAGCATAGGTATTCCCCCACTGTATGTGGGGGAGGGGTCCAAGAGGGAACAATGCCACTTGCTTGGCTCTTGACCAGCTTTCAGTCACTTCCCCAGCTACCCACAAGCAAATTGGGCCCTTCTAGTGCTGATTACCAGGTTTGTGGGTTTGTGTATATTCTAGGACCTTATGGGTCTTTCTATCGAACTCTTCTTTGAGACTGGGAGTTTCTCCCACCACTCAACACCTGCAGGATTTTACAGCCAGAGTTTTGGGGGCTTTATTCTGCTGTGCTGGAACCCTGGGTTGGGTGATCTGTATTCCTCCCCAGTTGTTCCTCCTAGTTTATCCGAATGCAAATGTGGGACCACTCAGTTCTCCAGTTGCCACCTTGTGGTGGGTCCTCTCCACCCCTGCTGCCCATCTCTGGCCCTCTTACTAGTCTGGATGAATGTTTCTTTAACTCCTTGGTTATGGGACTTCCATACAGTTTGTTTTTCCAGCAGTTCTGGTTATTTTTTGTTTTTAAATTTGTTGTCCTTCTTTTGGTTGTGTGAGGGGGCAAAGTTTATCTACCTACAACTTCTCCATCTTGGCTGGAAGTCCTAATATGCCAAAACTTTATGAAGATTTACTTCATATTTATCTCTAACCTAATTAAATCTATTATCAAAATAGGTAAAGAAGTAATTTAGTGCAGTGATTTCGGCACAGGATTGATTCCTTCTTCTTCCATAGATTAAAGGAGAATATTTTTGAATTGAGCACAAAAGGATGTTCTCTTATTTCTGTTTTATTCTTATCTTATAAGAAACTCTTGTAAGAGATTCCAAATGAAGTAATGGCAGTTGAGATGGAAGTAGATATTAAGTGGCCATGTGTTCAAGATAAAAGCCTGAATTCTGGAAAAACCATTAATAACCCAAACAATTATGCTTCTCATCTTTCTAATGGCCAGGATATCCAATACCAAAGCTTGATATGAGCTTTCCATTGGAGCATAGAGAAGAGGCCTGGGTGAAGGAACTACAAGATTCCAAAGAAATTAAACAATTACTTGAATCCAAGATAGGTAAGTAATTATTCATTGATACTAGAGAAGAAAGAAAAGAAAAATCCAACCTTAATCAGGTTAAAGAGTTTTGGATTCTATTTAGGAATTTCTATATCCATACTGGTGGTTAAATGTAACTCTTCACCTTTTCTCATGTTCCTTTCTCTGTGGGACACAGTGACATCTGCACTTTCTGTTTCTTCTCTCAGGTTTTGAGATTGGAATAGAAAATGAAGAAGATCTTTCAAAACAGAAAAAACTGGAAAATATGTACCCATTTCTTGTTACTTTAGAGGGTAATGCTCTCCATGGTCCCAGTTTACAAAAAGACTATGTACAGTTAGGAAATCAATGGGAAAAACCCCCAGAGGATTTACAGACAGATTTGACAAAACTTGTAGATCATCAGAATTCCTCAGGAGAGAAACCTGAGAGTTCTAGCTTGGAAGAACCTCTCACTAACTTGGAAGAACCTCTCACTAGCTTGGAAGAACCTCTCAACCCTAAAACCCTTAAGAAAAAAAGTACAGGAGACAAACCTCACCGATGTTCTCAGTGTGGAAAATGTTTTGCCCGGAAATCACAACTTACAGGGCACCAGAGAATTCATTCAGGAGAGGAACCTCATAAATGCCCTGAATGTGGAAAAAGATTCCTTCGTAGTTCAGACCTTTATAGACACCAACGACTTCATACAGGAGAGAGACCCTATGAATGCACTGTTTGTAAAAAGCGATTCACTCGACGCTCACACCTTATAGGGCACCAGAGAACCCATTCCGAAGAAGAGACATATAAATGCCTTGAGTGTGGGAAAAGCTTTTGTCATGGATCAAGTCTTAAAAGACATCTGAAAACTCATTCAGGTGAAAAACCTCATAGATGTCACAATTGTGGAAAAAGTTTTAGTAGACTGACAGCTCTTACTTTGCACCAGAGAACTCACACTGAAGAGAGACCTTTTAAATGTAATTATTGTGGGAAAAGCTTTAGACAGAGACCAAGTCTTGTTATTCATTTAAGAATTCATACTGGGGAGAAGCCATACAAATGTAGTCATTGTTCTAAAAGCTTCAGACAGAGAGCAGGCCTTATTATGCACCAAGTCACTCACTTCAGAGGACTTCTTTAAGAATTATTAAAGGAAACAGGTCATGCAGAAATTAGCACTAACTCAAAAAAAAATCTTAACCTGAAGCAGTCTGTTTGTCTTGGAAAAATCTTTTTTTTTTTTTTTGATTGAGCTTATAAGAACAGCTTTTTTTTTTTTTTTTTTACTATCTTAACCCATATTCCAAGGCATGTGAATTCTAGAGTGTCTCCCTACTCTTGCAACTTCCCTAGATTTGATATATTTTATCTTTACAACTCTTATTTTTCAATGACAATGAAAATTTTTGTGTCCCAAGCCAACTGTAAAGCATGTAGGGTAGAGTCAGTATAATGGGTAACCACGTCTATCTGACATATCTGTTATAGCAGCACCATAATTATTCTGCTGTCATTATTAAAGGTGGTTATATACCACCTTTATTTGTGTCCCAAGTGGTAAGAAAGGAAACAGTGTATTTTGTCAAATAGTAAAAATGTGTCAGGGACATGTGGATAAAGAAGATTTCATTTGCCTTGTAAAACCTCAGTTATTTCCATTGAAAATTTTCATGTTAAAGGAATTAAGATTTTAACCTTTACTTGTGAATTTTGCAAAGTTTGCTAGTCTGCTTATTTGGCCATCTGGGGTGATGTTGCTTGGAGCTATTAATTTAAGGATTTATTTATGTCAAAGAATCCATTTGACAGTTGACGTCATACAAGTAGAATGTAATTCAATGTAGATTACGAAGGAGCCAGTGTCCATTGCTTTTTACTCTCCTTTGGTATTCAACCATATGTTTCTCAGTGCTTTTTAAATTTTATTCACTCTTTAATTCGGTGTCTCCCTAAGTGTGTGTTATAGAACTCTTAATTCTGTAAGATATTCTACAAATAAGTTTTGGAATCCCTTCCTGCTCTTTCTGCTTTCTAGATTCACAGTGCACGTCAGCATATAAGAATCTCTGACAGGTCCTTCAGTAAAGACAGAGAAAGCATCTCTCTTGGCTTAATGTTTTACAGACCTGTTTGACCCCAGAACCTTTTTTCATGTACACCCAAGTAACAACCCACAGAGCTAGTATTCTGCAAATATTCCTTGGAATACATTACCTTTAATATATATTTCTATAGTTATCAATATAGTCTTATTGTTCCCAAGCCTAATTATCTTCATTCATTTGAAGGGTGTTACAAAAAATTATTTACACATATATGTTTTTTATGTAATACACACATGAACATACACATTTTAAGGAGGTGAGGGTCTCACTAATTCAGATACTTTATATGTTGCTCAGTGATTCTCAACCTCTTTTTACTTATAATCACATACCACACATTGCTACTTATATAAATGTTCTCATATAATCGTAGTAATGACTCAAATTCCTATAGCAAGGGAAGAACTCTCTTTGTCAATTAAAGTTGTTAATACATGAAAATATTTGTTCAGCCTAGTTCCTTGTTATAAAATACAGGAAATAGGACATTCAAGTATTTGACTTTTATGAAGATACCAGTCTTCCTTTCCTTAAACTAGAATTAGGGAAAGTATATGCTTTCTGTTCCACTGAAGTTCTTAGAAGTCACACTTAATATAAGTATTTTGGGGGTATCTACTTTGTGCCTAACTAGTCCTGTTCTAGGCTTAATGGAAACTAGTAAAGAAACTAATTCATGAGTCAGATTCATAAAGAGTTTATAATATCTTTTGTTAAACAAGAGTTGGGAAATAAATGGAGAACAATGCAAGAGAGATTGTATTAAGTGCCAAATCATATCAAGTGCTAGAGCCAGGATGTGTCTTTTAATTCTTGTCATCCAGGACCCTGTATGATGCTGCTATAAGTGTGGGGTTAAAATTCAGATCCTAGTAGCAATAAAATGTAACATGGGAGGAGTCTGAATGTAGAGATGAAAAACACTGAATGTAATGGCTTCTCTTTTTCTCTCTTGTGGAATTGCATTCCAACTAGAACAGTGCCTTAAAATGGATGTGCCCAACTGCTCTGTATCTATGCAATATTTTAATAAAGTGGAAATATATATGTGCTCTTTCTGCTTCAATCACATTAACTAATTGTTTGCACAACTTAGAGCTGCTTCCATGAGCAGTGGCAACAGGCACCACAATCGACTCCTGTCTCACACCCTAACCTAAGCTGGAATCACTTTACTCTCTGCAACCATGGTGCTGGATTTATGCATCATTTTTAGCACTTAATACAGTCAGTTCTATCTAGCAGGGTTAGTTGCAGTCATAATATGAGCTACATCCTCCTGTTCATCTATGTCATAAACATGCATGCCTGGGTTTTACAGGCGGAGAACATCCATTATTTATTTCTTTGTTACAGTGTACTGTGTATAGTAAACACACATACACACATTATGTATAGCACTGAATTAAGAAATATGTAAAGTAGTTCTTAGAAAAAGAGATTATAAAACAAACATTGTGTGGATTTGCCTAATTATACTTCAAAAAAGTAAGGGCAAAATACAGTACCTACTTCCTAAGTACTATGAAGGACAAAAACAGTACCTACCTTGTAAGTACTATGAAGATTAAATGAAATATATTTTTTCAGCTCTACACAGTGTAAGCTTTCAATAGAAATCCAGCATATTGTAATATTGTATTCTAATTATTTATTGTTTAAGTGATAAAAGAACTTAAAGCTATGGATTTTTCTCTAAATATGGCTTTGATCACATTCCATACTTTATATATGATGTTATACACACACACACACATTTATATATGGAGAGAGAGAGACTAGAAAGTGACTCACATGGTTATAAAAATTGAGAAGTCCCATAATCTACCATTTTCAAGCTGGAGAAAAAGGAAATTGATGATATACTTCAGTCTCAAATCTGAAGACCTGAGAACCAGGAGATCTGATAGTATAACTCAGCCAAAGGCCTGAGACCTTTGGGGGTGGGGAGGGTATAAATCACAAAGTCTAAAAGTCAGAGAACTAGGAGCTCTGACATCAAAGGGAAACAAAAGAAGATCCCAACATGAAGTGAGTGAGAGAATTCACCCTTCCTCTGCCTTCTTGTTCAATTCTGGCTCTCAAGGGATTGGATGATGCCCCCCGACACACATTGGTGAGGACAGATCTCTGTGCTCAATCAAATGCTAACCTCTTCTGGAAGCACCCTCAAAGACACCCAGAAATATCCTTACAGCTATCCAGGCTTCTCTTAGCCCAGCCAAGTTTGTAAATAGAATTAATCTTCACAACATTATTACCGAAAACTTCAAAATTGTTTGTTATTACAGTTTTCATTAATACTACCTCCGACCCAAGAGCTGTACCATATTGCTGTTTTCCACTTAATTTTTAGTTTTGCTTCATTGTGATTAGAAAATGAGGTTCATTCTATTTTTTATTTTAAAGTTCATTTAGTTTTTAAAAAGACATTTGTTAAATTTGGTAAGTATCTTAAAAACCCTAGAAAATAAGGATTCTATTTGTAAGGCACAAATTTAGAATACAGTGTTGGACCTCTCAATTAAGTTAATGTCTTTTAGTAGTCTCCTTGGTGCATTTGAAGGGGCAGTGACCCAGAATAGATTGCTCTGCTCCCTATCTGAATGTTTGCATTCTTGTATTCTCCAGTCCCCTCTTAAGAGTTTTTTTTACCCATTTATGGATGTTTTATAGCAATTATTAATAGCTTCTAAGCTATCAAAGCTGGCAGTAAAAGCAGGAGGCTAAAGGACCTAGGAGAGACCAAGCTTCTCCATATCGAGCTGAGAAAGGTCTCCCTTGGGATTCCATAATGGTCTGTCATGAAAGCAGAGAGAACCAGTCATGGACACTTTGAGATTTCTGCAGCAGTGGTCCTGAATCAGCAGGAATTGTTTCCTAGTGAGCTGAGGAGATTGCCTAGGCTAAAGTCAAGGTAATCAAGGAGCATACAGGTGAATCAGCTTCCAAGAGGCTGTCAGGTGGGGGAGGAGAGACATTACACTCTGCCCTCTTGGCACCTGTAGTCACCATGACTTTCTGAAGAGAAACATTATAGCACCTCTAGGAAACTGCATGGTCTCTTCTTGAAACCCTAGTTCATTTCTAGCTTACTCATATGGGCTGAACATGCTTATAAAGAAGCAAAGGTCACACTTAAACTTTGGGCAGCCCCTGCTTTTTTTTTCTAGTCCTCTGTAACAGATACAGAACAGATGGGAAAGCAGCTCATTTTTTAGTCTCTCCTTAGTACTAGTAATCTTTTTACTCAGCCCCTTGATTCTGGAATTGTAACTACTGGGATTGGGTGTGGTCGATTCTTACCAGCATTATAGGTTAATTTCTATCCAGCATTGTGAGACAACACTTCTCAGATGTCTGGTGAGGTCCAAATTTACATTTTTTTTTATTTTTTAAAGGTTTTATTTATTTATCTTTAGAGGGGAAGGGAAGGAGAGAGGAAGAGAAACATGGATGTATGGTTGCCTCTCACACGTCCCCTGCTGGGAACTGGCCTGCAACCCAGGCATGTGCCCCGACCCAGAATTGAACCATGGTTGTTTGGTTCACAGGCCTGTGCTCAATCCACTGAGCCACACTAGCCAGGGCAAGTTTACATTTTTAACAGTCCAAAGGTATTAAAATTTTATGTCTACTTCTGAATGAGAGAAGTCCATTTCAATATCCAAGAGACATGATACACTGATTTTCAATTTTATCTCCAAGGATTCCCCAGAAATTTGGTTCATATATTAGAGGAGCACTTTACATTAAAAAGTTATGTAACTACTGAGTCACTGAAGAATTCCTCTAGATTTTGATTTGAAATAAACAATATGAGTAGTTCATGTAGACTGTATGCAACTTCTTACTGCTGCACTCAGACCCTCTTTTCAACAGGGCAATGACATATTCCATACATGATCTTTCCTTTCCTGGATACTCCTACCACCATCTTCACCTTTCAATATGGCCTGAATTTTGAAGTGCTATGTTCTGAAGAGAAGAATGTCCAGGATGAATAATATTCTATACTTCATGTCAGACACTTTTATATCCCTGAAACTGCTCACTTCTTCACATTCCCTTTCAAAACAAAATACCTTTTCTCTCCAGTCTCACCAAAGCCCCTGCTCTGACTCCTACCTAAACTGACCCAGATTTCATGCTTCTGGAGAAGTTAAAAGCATGAAATAGAGAAAGTAAACCACCTTTCTAAAGGCAACTTTGGCCTTATCTTTCAACTGCTCCAGCTGCTGAAGAACTATGGAAGTTTAATGAATCTCTCTGTTGTGTCCATAACACCTTGCATGAATTCAAACCAAGATGCTCTCTCCACCTCAGCAATCTTCAGTTTCCAGGTAGATCTCTTTTTTGATACACTGAGTTCTCAACAATAGAATCCCAAAGCTTTGGAGTCTGGTTTCCCCTTAAAGAGCATAATCTTAACTCTCACACTACTACATTCTGATTCAGCTCTTTAAAGGCCCCTGAGTTTAAGAACATCAACATGCTCTTGGATTAATATAGCTCTACCAATGTCCCATACATAAGGAAAAAGGTCACCCATATCGGTAAAAGCGAGACAGAAACCTCAATTTTTCCATGTGATGCCAGAAAGCCTCAATACAAGTCATAGTAAAGGAGCATGTTGCTACAGGATTTAGCTGCCTAATATCTTGAGTATGAAGAAGTTTTTTTGCCCTCAAGGAAATGGTTCACTCTCCCATGATCTGGAGAGTGCTGGGCTTTCAGTTGCATTTACAGATGTCAATTAGGAATCAAAGTTCTCCAGCCTGGAAAAGGGTTAAGACACAGAATGAAGCTGACCTTGGCAAAAGTTTAAAAGTGAGATAAGTATGAGGATGTTCAGTGGAGTAAGTTTAAGGTTTATTTTGAGACAACAAGATGTTAAAACCTGGAACTGTTAGTGGTCAGGATGTTACAGAACTCAAATGGTTCACCACTTGGGGTGTTCTATTTAAGAATGAGACTTGACTGTCATTAGGTAGTTTTATTTACTTGCAAACAAGCAAAGGAGATTGGGAATTCACATCCAAAGCTCTGTCTCTCTGAAAGGAGGTTTAGCCATTCCTTAGCTACACTATTTGGTTAACTACATGTTGATTTCTTTTTTTTGCAGTTGGCTAAACTCATCCAGTTGTGATTCCAGTCAAGTTCATTGGTTGCAGCTTCATCTGCAAACTACTGGACTACATTTTAGCATTTAGCAAAAATAGGATTTGGTAAGAATCTCCCAAACCTTGAGACTCTTGTCCTATCTAACAGGAGACAAGAAACATTAAGAAAAAGACTCAAATGATGTTAGTGCCCAGTATGTGGCAATAGCATAAAAAAAATGAGAGCTACAGGTCCTGGCTGGGCAGAGAAGTTAACTGCACAACAGAGGAGCCTGGGGGCCACATGGGGCCATGGAGCTAACTGCAATAGGATGCTGAGTGGTGGTGAAGCTCCCAAGGGGTGGTGGGCTCTTCATCTCCACCCCTCCCATCTATAATCAGTAGGGTGGTCTACTATAGAAATCACATCATGGAGGGTTATATGAAGAAGAAAAACAAGAAGGAGCAAAGCATTGATTACAAACATCTTGATAATGAGAAAACATGGCAGGAAAAAACATATTAAGACAAATGACCATGGAAATAATTGAATCCCTGCAGGATGGAACAAACTCTGTTTTAGCTCAGGTTTCTGTAAGTACATTAAGTGCTAGAAGCAGGTCCCTAGATGTAAGTCTAGTGTAGTTGCCATCAGGCCAAACCCTACATGTCCAGAGAGCAATTGAGGCACCACAAACATCAGTTATTCAGTTACCACAAATACAAATGTTCAGGAAGCAGCAATTGGAGACAGATGAATCTGGAGAATCAGGAGGTATATCGAATCTCATAAATGTAGAGAAATCATTTCACAAAGACCCTTTATAAAAAAGCACTGAATCAACTTTCCTCTGATGTGCCTGGTATTTGAAGAAGAAAAATCAGAGGAACCAGGAATGCCACCTAACATCGTTACCAAGGCAATACCAATGAGCATATATCACACTAGCACAGGGCAATACAGTATGTATGCTGCAGTTCAATATGATACAGTGCTAGTCTTCTCAAGTTACAGTAAAGCAACACAAGCTTTGACATTAAAGTGTTCCATTTAAAAAAATGTGTGATTAATACCTTACCTGTGTACAATATTATAAAGTAAAAAATGCATTTTTTGTTAAAGTAAGAAATTTTTACTGATAGCTGTCATATACTTCTGAAAAATAAAAATTTTGTTACTGAATATAGATGACAATTTGGGGTTAAAATAAACAAGGAACAGTTTTTCCTACTTATATTTATATACTTATCTCTTATAAAAGTTTAAAACTCATTTTTTGTTCTCTTTATGATGCATGCAAACATGATAAGACAGAAATATCTATATTTGATTCTTGTTGGCTTTTGTTACCAGAAACTATATGTCATACTCACCAATCAAAAGAAGTACATTTTTTATGTTTTAAATGTAATTCTGTTTTTACTGCTTTTTACTAAGTTATATGTGATGTACTTTTTTTCTAAAAGAAAATGAGAAAATAACTTTTTACCATAGCAATCAGATCATTTTATTTAAAATATTAATCACCAAGCAGAAACAGTCACATTTACTTTTTCAAATGACTTATATGAATTATATTAAAGTTCAGAGTGAGACAAGAAGCATAGATGACACTTGGAATAAAGTTAGGGATCAGTGTTTGACAACAAACACATAGATCTGACAGATGGAGTAATTTTAGGCTCAAGCACGAAACAATGCACTGGAGCAAAGTTAAGATTCGGTTTGAACTATAAACACAAAGACAACCACTTGTTTCATATGAGATAAAAACAGGAAATTTTTACTGGGAAAGGTTATGGTTCAGTGTGAGACAACACCATGCATGAAGACTGCCAGCATAAGGCTGTTCTCAGTGTGAGAAACAATCCTAAATATGAATGTTGGAATGAGGTTAAGGTTCACTGGGCAACACAAGCAATTAGATGGCTGCTTGAATAAGATTATGTTTCAGTTTAACATGATAAGCAAAACGATGAATGCCAGAATGAATTTATTCATCAGTGTGAGACAGAAAGCATTAACTAGGCTAACTGCTGAATCAGGTTAGTTTTGGTGTATAGCAGGGGTGTCAAACTCATTTTCACCGGGGGCCACATCAGCCTCATGGTTGCCTTCAAAGGGCTGAATGTAATTTTAGGACTTCATAAATGTAACTACTCCTTAACTAGGGGCAAGAAGCTCTACATTTGGCTGCCACCAGGTAGGAACAAGGTGCTGGGCCAGATAAAACAAGTGGAGAGCTGGATTTGGCCTGCAGGTCTTGTGTTTGCCACCTGTGGTGTGCAGCAAGCAGAAAAGAAAATCACTGGGGAAATACAAGGTCTGTCCAGAAGATATCCAGCCATGTAATATGAAAAATAGAGACATTTATTAAAGAAGATACAAGATACAAAAAAACACTATACATAGGAAAATTACATCTCAGTCCCCTTCAAAGTAGGTACCTTGGGACTTCACACAGTTCTCCCAATCGCCATCAGTAGCCACATCTTATTTTCCTGAATCTCATCAATGGTCTGAAATCTCTTCCTTTTCAAAGGTGATTTTAGTTTTCCGGAAAGCCAGAAGTTGTAGGGTGCCAAATCTGGGCTGTAGGGGGGCTGAGTCACCTGGTTGATTTGATGTTTGCCAAGCAACTGCATGACACGTGATAGGTAGGTGGACACGTTGTTGTGAAGAAGCTGCCAATAGCCAGTTGCCCATAGCTGCAGTCTTCTGAATGATCTGAATAGTTCCCTCAGAAGAATGTTCAAGCTTACCACAAAATTGATGCAGATTCATTGCTGTAATGGCTCAGTCATTTTAAAATATGTTTTATTGATTATGCTACCACACTTGTCCCATTTTCCCCCTTTTATTACCCTCCACCCTGCACTCCTCTACCCGCATCATCCCCCCTTAGTTCATATCTATAGGTCATACATATAAGTTTGTAGGCTTCCACATTTCCCATACTATTCTTAACCTCCCCCTGTCTATTTTGTACCTACCATTTATGCTACTTATTCCCTGTACCTTTTCCCCCATTCCCCCCTCCACCTCCCCACTGATAACCTCCATTTGACCTCCATTTCTATGATTCTGTTCCTGTTCTAGTTGTTTGCTTTGTTTGTTGTTGTTGTTGTTTAGGTCCAGTTGTTGATAGTTATGTATTTGTTGTCATTTTACTGTTCATAGTTTTGATCATCTTCTTTTACTTAGATAAGTCCCTTTAGTATTTCATATAATAAGGGCTTGGTGATGATGAACTCCTTTAACTTGACCTTATCTGAGAAGCACTTTATCTGTCATTCCATTCTAAATGAAAGCTTTGCTGGATAGAGCCATCTTGGAGGTAGGTCCTTGCCTTTCATGACTTTAAATACTTCTTTCCAGCCCCTTCTTGCCTATAAGGTCTCTTTTGAGAAATCAGCTGATTGTCTTATGGGAACTCCTTTGTAGGTAATTGTCTCCTTTTTTCTTGCTGCTTTGAAGATTGTCTCCTTATCTTTAATATTGGCTAATGTAATTGTGATGTGCCTTGGTGTGTGCTTCTTTGGGTCCAACTTCTTTGGGACTCTGAGCTTCCTGGACTTCCTGGAAGTCTATTTCCTTTGACAGATTGGGAAAGTTCCCTGTCATTATTTGTTCTGTCATAGGTTGTCAATTTCTTGGTCTTTCTTTTCTCTTTCTGGAACCTCTATGATTTGGATATTGGAACGTTTAAAGCTGTCCCAGAGGTTCTTAAGCCTCTCCTCATTTTGAATTCTTTCTTCATTCTGTCCTGGTTGAATGTTTATTCCTTCCTTCTGTTCCAAATCACTAATTTGAGTCCCAGTTTCCTTCCCTCCACTGTTGGTTCCCTGTACATTTTCCCTTATTTCACTTTTTATAGCCTTCATCTTTTCCTCTACTTTGCAACCATACTCAACCATTTCTCTGAGCATCCTGATTACCAAAGTTTTGAAACTTTCATTTGATAGGTTGGCTATCTCTTCATTGCTTCATTGTATTTTTTCTGGAGCCTCGATCTGTTCATGCATTTGGTCCATTTTTTTGGTCTCAGCACACCTGTTACTTAGTAAGGAGTGGAACCTTAGGTATTTGTGAGGGTGGGGCAACCCAAGTCACTGATTTGTGGAGCCGTATGTAGAAGGGTGTGATAGGAAACAATGCCATTTGTTGATCTCTGGGCCAGCTTTCAGTCACTTTCCCCACTACCCACAAGCAAATTGAGCCCTTCCAGTGCTGATTCCCAGGTGGGTGGGTTTGTGTATGTTCTAGGACTCTGTGGGTTTCTCCAATGAACTCTCCTGTGAGGTCAGGAGTTTCTCCTGCTGTCTCAACCCCCAAAGGTTTTTTAAGTCAGAGGTGTTGAGGCTTTATTTCCCAGCACTGGAACCCTGGGTTTTGTGGTCTGTCTCACTCCCTAGTGTTTTCTCCTGGTTTATCCGCATGCAAATGTGCCACCATCCACCCCACCAGTCACTGCTACACCTAGTCTTCCAGCTGCCACTTCTTCCACCCTGGTCCTCCAGCTGCTGCCTTGTCATGCATCCTCTCCACTATAGCTGCCCATCTCTGCCCCTCCTACCACTCTGGATGAATGTTTTTTTAACTCCTTGGTTGTCAGACTACCATACAGTTCAATTTTCTGGCAGTTCTGGTTGTTTCTTGTTTTTAAATTTATTATTGTCCTTCTTTTGGTTGTTCAAGGAGGCACCGTGTATCTACCTATGCCTCTATGTTGGCTGGAAGTCCCTCACTCAGTCATTTTCAATACAATGGCCACACAGTACACACAATCACTCAATGACATCTACCACCACCACTGACTAGTACAGTGAAGTTGTCATTGTTCGCACATGCACATTCTAGTCCACTCTCCTTTGGCTGCCAGCTTACATCAATGTTGTGCAAACCATTCTCATTATATTAACAATGTATGGACTTTTTCTGGACAGACCTCATAAGTTTAAGATTCTCTGTGACAGGACAATCATAAACATGACTACTGGAATAAGGTGAAGGCTTAGAGTGTGACAACTAGCTAGAAGGTAACTGTAGAAATAGGATAATGTTCAGTGTAGCGCTACAACCAATAAAATGACCAATGGATTATGGTTAAGGATAAATGTGAGACAGCAGTGTGATGATGACCACTGGAATGAAGTTAAAGTTTAATGTGAGGCAATAAGCATGATGATGACTGCTAGAATAAGATCAATGTTCAGTGTCAGATAATAACTGTGAGAATGACCACTGGAGTAAGTTTCTTTCTGTGTATGACAACAAGCATGCTGATGAATGCTGAAAAAGGCAATTACTAAGTGTGAGACAACAGGCACAGATATGACTAATTCAAAAAATGACAGTGTAGTGTGAGAACAAAAATGAAGATGACTACTGCAATAAAGTTAAGAAATATGGTCTCTCCCTGGCTGGTGTGGTTCAGTTGGTTGGAGTGTTGCCCTGTAACCAAAAGGTTACAGGTTCAATTACCAGTCAGGGCACATAAGTAGATTGTGGGTTTGATCCCCGATCTGGGCACACATGATCTGTGGTCCAAGTGTATACATGAGGCAATTGATCGATGCTTCTCTCTCACGCACATCAGTGTTTCTCTCTCTCTCGCTTCCTCTGTCTCTCTAAAAGCAATGGAAATATGTCCTTAAGTGAGGGAGGGAAGAAATATGGTCTCTATTGAGCAAGTCAGTAGTGCCCAGGAGTAACCTAGCCACTGCTGGTAATTCTTGTCTCTAGATACCCAGTGAAGGGATTTCAACACCATCTTTAATGAAGGTACAAGGGACAAGAAAGGGGACTGCCCTCTGTCAATTTCCCCCACCTCACATTACATAGAGAGGCACTTACTTCTCTGGCTGGTCTTGACAATTAGTTCTGGTTCCACTCTCTTCATGTTACAAACCTATGGGCTGATCAGTACTGGACTTTTCACCAACAGGTCCTGAAATAGATGACTGTTGTACATGTTATACACATATAATTTTATATTTCTCCATGCTTCATGCCCTAGAAGGCTGACATGTATGCCTTCTGGCTGGAAGTTGGGTTTGGCCACTGATAAGCAACTTCATGAAATCCAAGGTGGGAGGAGAGAGGCCAAGGTGTTTGCTCTTTACCACAACCCTGACTAGTTGATGTGTCTCTGACAATGGCTGTATCCCTTCACAATTGTGCCTCCTGGTAGGTGACCCTTTCCTACATGAATCTATACCGACAGAAAGTAGATCCATGGTTGCTTAGGAGTGGAATGCAGGAAAGGATGGGAGGAAGAAATTATAAAGGGGCATGAGGAGACTTGAGGGTGATGGATTTATTCACTTAATTGCACTGATGGTTTCAAGAGGGTATACCTATGTCAAAACTTATTAAATTATACACTATAAATATGAACCACATATTGTATGCCTCAGTAAAGATGTCTAAAAATTAAATGAATATTCTCTCTTCTTTCATGTCATACACACAATTTTTTTAAAGCTGGAGCAGGAAAGTTCTCTCTCTGTATGTAAACACCTCCTGCAACTCCACTTTCCTACTCTGGCATTATGAACCAGAAGCCACCATTTTAACCCATTAGAGGAAAACTACAGGTTATTTTAAAATGGACAACAGATCAAAATGCAAAAGTAAAACTATAAGATTTCTAAAATAAAGCATAGGAGAAGTTTTAACTTTGGGACAGGCACAGGTTTCTTACACAAAACCAAAAACTATGAACCACAAAGAAAATACTGATAAATTTCACCAAAATTAAAAACTTCTGGTGTTTGAAATTTACATTCAGAATATTATAAGGCAAGACATAGACTGGGAGAAAATATTTGAAAAACATATATCCCACAGAGGCTTGGTATCTAAAATATATAAAGACCTCTTATAATTGTTGGGGAAAGGAAGAATTCCCCCCACCCTTTCCCTTCTTTAGTTCTTACAGCCGGACTAGTAATAAAATTATAAAATTAGATTAACTGAAGAAAAATCAATTGAATACATGTGCATGGGAAAATCACAATATGATTCTCAGAACACAAAATGAGGCTCAAATAAATGATGGAACTAGGAAACTGTTTATAAGTTTTAGGCAAACAATAGATTTGTGTAAATTTGACAAGACCAAAAAAGTCAGTGCTCATTAGAAAGGAATCTAAGCAAGGTTTGAGTATTCATTAATGAGAAATTTAAACATAGACATTCTCAAATGAAGGAAATCTAAGAGAATCAGTTGCAAACAGACCTACCCTTAAAGAATGGCTAAAGGAAATTCCCTAACCAGAAAGGAAATTATAACACAAGGAGGATGGAACTTCAGGAAGGAAAACAAACTGATGGAGTGAGTAAAAGTCACTCCATCTCCTCACATGATCACAGAATGATCATCTCCTCACATGAGTTTTTAAGATCATGTCCTATGGTTAAAGCAAAAACTATAACATCATTTGATGTGGGTTCAATGTTGATAGAGGAAATACTTAAGCTATTCATACAGGGTGGAGCAAAAGTAGGTTTACAGTTGTGAGTATATGAAACACAGTGTTTATTCTTGTATTATTGTTTATTAATTAGTGTATTATTTCCCATACAAACAACTGTAAATCTGCTTTTGCCCCTCTGTATTTAAAAAAGAGGACAAAGGGCCCTGGCTGGCGTAGCTCAGTAGATTGAGCATGGGCCAGCAAACCAAAGAATTGCAGTTCAATTCCCAGTCAGGGCACATGCCTGGGTTGCAGGCCAGTTCCCAGCACGGGACGCATGAGAGGCAACCATACATTGATATTTCTCTCCCTCTCTCTTTCCCTTCCCCTCTAAAGATAAATAAATAAAATCTTAAAAAAAAAAAAAGAGGACAAAGGGGCCTAAATGGAAGTAAAGTTTCTCTACTTCACTCCAAGTGATTTAAGTGCTGACACCAGTAAACTGTGATATGTATACATATATATTACATTTTAAAAACTATAAAATAAATAATAAAACTACAGAATAATATAAAATGATAAAAAGCTATACAAAGAGCTAGATTCAGAAACATTACAACTAGGTAAAAATGGAATTTCTAAAAAATGCTCAGGTATCCTATCGGAAGGTAATATAAATGAAAACAGAACCCTGGATGAGTGGCTTAGTTGATTGGAGCATTTATCCAAACACCAAAAGGTTGCAGGTTTGATCCCCCGCCAGGGCATATACCTAGATTGTGGGTTGGATCCTGGTTGGGGTGTGTAGGGGAGGCAAGCAATGGATGTTTCTCACATCAATGTTTCTCTCCCCCCACTCTCCTCTACTCTCTCTCTCTCTAAAATCAAGAAACATATCCTCAGGTGAGGGTGGAGAAAGGAAAACAGAGTAATTAGAAACAAAATGAACAAACAGGAAACAATAAAATGGCTGACTTATGCTATAAGATATTAACAATTACTTTAAATGTAAAGGTTAAAGAATAACAATTAAAACACAGAAATTGGCAGAGTAGATTTTTAAAAAGATTTTATTCATTTTATTTTTTAGAGAGGGAAACAGAGAGAGAAAGAGAGGGAGAGAAACATCAATGTGTGGTTGCCTCCTGTGTGCCCCCCACTAGGGACCTGGCCCACAACCCAAGCATGTGCCCTGACTGGGATACAAACTGGTGACCTCTTGATTCACAGGCTGGCACTCAACCACTGAGCCACACCAACCAGGGCTGACAGTATGTATATATATATATATATTTTTTTAAATAGCATCATCTCTATGCTGCCTACAAGAACCTCACCTCAAATTCTTGTGTGATTTAAAAGTTTTTTTAATCTTCACCCAAGGATATATTTATTGATTTTAGAGAGAAAGAAAGGGAGGAAGAGAGAGAGAGAGAGAGAGAAATAGAGAAACATTGATCAGCTGTCTCCTATATGGGAAATTTAATTTAACAGTATCCCTGACCAATAATCAATCTCCAAGTGGTGCTAAGATACTGAAAATGACAGGAGTTTCATTGCTTCTCAAGGTTTCAGCCAGCTTCCCAACTGGCTGAAATTCTAAACCATGGAATAGTAACATAGTAGTTTAATCCCTCTCCAGCACAGTAGACCTTCAAGTATTTGAAGGAGGTCTCCTTCATACCTCCTTTGTAAGTCTTTGTTCTCTACACTACAAACGTTTCTGACATTCATCACAAGACATGGATCCAGTTCTTTCATCACCCACATTGCCTTCTGGAATCACTCCAGAAGGATGCTCTTTTAAAGTTGTAAAACAAATCTAAAAATATCTAAAAGAATTGAAAGCACAGGAGTTTGGTTTCTGACCATAATGGGATCAAACTACAAATTAATAACAAAAAATAATAACAAAATCTCCAAACATGGAAAATAAGCAACAAACTTCAAATGATAGAATTTCTACATGATAACAATAAGCATGTAGAAACTCAAACTAAGAACACAGTATAATTTATAATTGCTTTAAAGAAAATGAATATTTAGGAATATATTTATTAAACATGTACAGAATTTGAATGCATAATATTATACAAATTTTGATTAAATAAATCGAAGATCTGAATAAAAATACATAGTATGTTCATGAATTGGAAGACTAAACATAGAAATAATGTCAGTTCTCTTCCAAATTAGTCTGTAAGTTTAATAGTATTTCTAGAAAGAATTTTGTACCCATATACAAACTTACTTGTATTCTAAAATTAAACAGACAATCATAAGCACTGGAATAACCAAAGAAATGTCAAAAAACAAATACTGGCAGAAATAATTCTACCCAATAATAATATATATTACATAGGCACAGTAATTAAGACAGTGTGGTATTGAAGAAAGCATAGACACACAAGTCAATGCAACAGAATAGAGGACACCAAAATAGACTCTCAGGAATATGCTCAAATATGACAAAGGTGAAAAAGAAATTCAAAGGAGGAAGGATAGCCTTTATAGAAATTGTGCTCTGGCAATTGGACATTCATACTCAAACATTGAACCTGTACTCTAACCTCCAAACCTCACACAAAAACTAACTAAAAATGGACCACAGACTGATATAAAATTGACCTTAAAAATGTTTAAAGACAACATAGAAGAAACTGTAAGTGTTCATAAAAAGGTTCTCATTCACCAAAACCACAATTCATAAATAAGTTGGACTTCATCAAAATTAAAAACTTTCGCCCTGGCTGGTGCGGCTCCAGACTGCGAAGCAAAGGGTTGCTGGTTCAATTCCCCATCAGGCCACATGCCTGGGTTGCAAGCCAGTAATCCAGTAGAGAGCACATGAGGGGCAACTACACATTGATGTTTCCCTGTCTTTCTCTTTCCCTTTCCCTCTCTCTAATAATAAATAAATATTTTTTTTTAAAAATAAAAACTTTTGCTCTGAGAAATCACTTGTTAACAAAATGAAAAGACAAGCTACAGACTGGGAATAAAAATATTTGCAAACCACATATCTGACAAAGGACTCATATCTAGAATATATAAAGAACTCACAAAAGTTAACAAAAACTGTTCATTTAGAAAATGACAAAAGGCCTTTCACTGAAGAGGTTATAGGTATAGATAATAAGCACATACAAAGATTTTCACCATCATTATCATTATGGAAATACAAATTAAAACCACAATGAGATATCACTATATATCTGTCAGAATGGCTAAAAAAAGAAAAAGAAAAAGAGATGCCAAATGATGATGAGAATGCAGAGAAACTGGATACATTCAAAAATTGCTCATGGGAATGTAAAATATTATAGCCATTCTGGAAAACAGTTTGTGAGAGTCTCAAAAAATAGAATGTATAATCTGGCAATCACTCCCTAGGGCATTTATCCGAGATCAATGGAAATTTTTGTTCACACAATAACCTGTAAACCAATATTTACAGCAGCTTTATTCCTAATAGCCAGAAACTGGAAACAAGCCTGATGTTCTTCATCGGTGAACAGTACAGAAACTATAGAACAACCATACCAAAGAATACTATTCAGCAATGAAAATAAATAAACTATTAATATTTGACATTCCTAAGAACTTGGATGACTCTCCAGAGAATGGTGTTCAGCGAAAAAAGCCAACCCCAAAATGATACAGATTGTATGATTCCAGTTATATAACGTTCTTGAAAAAAACAAAATTATAAAAATAGACAACAGGTTGCCAGGCATTAAAAAAGGAGAACAGAATGGAAATGGGTGTGGTCAAAAAAGGGCAACACAAGGGATCCGTTTGGTGATGGAACTATTCTGTATTTTGACTGTAGTGGCCAATACATGAACCTATGCATGTGATAAAATTGCATCTGGCTGAATCCAGACACCTGCACACACACACGAGAACAGGTAAATTGGGGAAATCTGAACAAAATAGATGGCTTATATCAATATTCTGATTTTAATATTGTACCCTAGTTTTGAAAGATGCTACCATTGTGAGAAACTGGGTAAAAAAAAAACACATGGGATTTCTCTGTGCTTTGTCTTAAAAGCACACGTAAATCTACAATTATCTCAAAATAGAAAGCCTAATTAGAAATCAATTGCAGTTCTATATGCTAACAATGAACATGTGAAAACCAAAATTAAGCACAAACTACCTCGTACAGATACTCCAAAGAAAATGAAATAGATATAACTACAACAAAATATGTACAGGGTGGCTGAGTGAGAACAAAGAGATAGCCTAAGGAGCTTTTTTCTGGTGATGGAATAATTTTGTATCTCGATTGTAGTGATGGTTATACAAATCCTGACATGGTAAACAAATCACTAGAGCAATACATGTATATACACACAAATCAATGCAGGTTAGAAAAATGGCAAATGCTAAATTAGGCCTGTGGTGTAAATAAGAATAATGTACCAATGTAAATTTCTGGGTTTTGATATTATACTGCACTTATAGAAAATGTCATCATTAAGGAAACTGGATGAAAGACACAAGGTTTTCTTTTTTTTTTTTTTTGTACTACTTTTGCAACTTCTTGTCTATAATTATTTCAAAATAGAATCTTAAAAATATATGAGATAAAGCCAAAAAGAGGTTTCAGAAATGATTGGAGGAAACATACTCTGCAAACAAATGAGGCTAGATCCAGTCTGAAACAAAGGGTTTCTATGTGACTAAAGTTTATATTTCTGTGGCCCTTTTTCAAATAATTATTTTTTCATTGTATTACACAAGTAATACTTATATACATATAGGCATACGTACATATACATAGTGAGTAAAAACTGTTGTTTTTTCAACTACCTTAGCCAGAGATCAACAATATTGAGTAATTTGGTATATCTGCTCTGGTATTTTTTATGCATTCATACCTATGCATGGTTATGTTGTTGATAAAATCATGATGTCACACAATAATCTAGTGTCTCTGAAACTGGCTATTTTTCTGTGACCATGTAGGTATGACAATTGCTTAATTAGTATATGAATCTGCTGAGATCTGTAAACAGTTACATGTATACCATAGGGATGTTCACATGTGATGATAAACAGGCATTTTGAGAGGAGCTTAATACTCAGGCCAGCCCTCCTTGTGAAAACTGGGATGAGATCTTTATAAATCTACTTTTTTTAAAAGAATGACCTCCACAAATTTTTAAAATATTTTATTTTTAGAGAGAGGGTAAGGGGGAAAGACAGGGAGAGAAACATCAATGTGTAGTTGCCCCTTGTGCGCCCCCTACTGGAGACCTGGCCTGCAACCCAGGCATGTGCCCTGACTGGGAATTGAACCGACGACCCTTTGCTTCACAGTCCCGTGCTCAATCCACTGAGCCACACCACCCAGGGCCAAAGATCTACTTCTCGCAGACAGATTTTAAAATCATAACTAGAATGAAGTGTAAGCATTTCAATAATCTTGAAAACATGATCAAGTTTGGGTTGGATTTGGTTTAGAATAAAGATGAGATGAAACCATGATAGGGCTTTTAAACTCATTGTCAAGTAAGAAATATCCAAACCTGGAAGAATTTTTTGAGTTTACGCGAGCCAAACTAACAATTGTCAGGAAGCAAAATTTCTACAGATTGAAAAAGATGCTCTGGAAAATGGCAATTTTGCTCCTTATATTATGTAGTAAAATCAAAAGAGGTGATGTGAGTGGGTTACTTGAAATCCATTGGTGATAGATTAGGGAGGTGAGAGAAAGGAAAGCAGGGAAACCTCTGGGATTAGATAAAAAGTAAAATGATAGACACTTCTTTTACTTGGGTGGGTACAGGATAGTTAACAGTCAACAATTAACATGATAACAATAATAATCGCCTGTGCTTTGAGGGCTCTGGAAAAGGGCATGTTATAATATATGTTATCCTATATGCAAAAAATATAGGCTCAGAGAAGGTAAAGATTGACCTTTGTTAGGGAAAACTACTGGCCTAGGACATGACTCCCTGCCAGGATCTGCTTTTAGTTAGATTTTTTTTTTTAATTTCAGACCATCCTATGTGACTACTTTAGGTCTCTGAGTTTGTAAGGCCACCATGTAGGCCCCACCTGGACTTGACAAGGTTAGTATGTGGCTCCTTTTCGTCCACACAACCAGAAAGAAAAAGGCCATAAAGGGCAAATGAAAATCTGAGAAGACCTTCTGCAGTCTCCAGGGCAAAGACAGACTAAGAGGAGTCCTTAGAAATCACTATGGGGTAAATAGCAAGGACAGCAGGACAATTCACGAATAAAGAAAAATACATATGACTAGCAAATATACCAGAAAAGGTATTTTGTGGGTTTGGTGAAACTCCATAACGGTACCAGAGAAATGCAATGGATTTGGTGGATGGGATTTTCTGTGGAGACAGTGGGTGATGGTGTGAATGGGCAGAGCATTGTGGGTGGTTCTTCTATACATCTATGTACCAGTCCAGAACTTGGGCCATACACTTTAGGGCTTTCCACAGAAGTAATCCTTGGAAAGCAACACCTTCCAAACAGTCCAGCCCTCCGGCTTGGCTCTTAGAAGCCTGGGCTTGCCGACTGGGCAGATGCTTGGGTCTAGGCTCTATCAGCTGCAGCAGCTCTGTGCCCCCCACCCCCACACGCAGGAAGAAGATTGGCTCGCGTAGGGGCGGAGCTATGCTGGTGGCTACCCGTTAGGGAACCAGAGAAGGGGTTAGGCTGTGCGTGGGCGGCAAAGGAGAGCCAGTGGCTGCAGCTGCACCAGATCTCACCCTGCAGCAGACAGAGAGCGGGGCCCGGCAGAAGGGCGCCCAGCGCTGACTGGTCGCTCTAGGCCTCGCGCCCACCTGCCGGCCGTTGGTGTTCCAGCGGGCAGCGAGGTCTGCATCTGTCAGGCCTATGGCGGCCTCCGCAGCTCTGTCAGCAGTGGCGGCGTTGGCGACGCTCTCCGGCCTGGCAGTGCGACTGTCCCGCTCTGCAGCGGCCCGTGGCTCTTACTGTGCCTTCTGCAAGGGGCTCACACGCACGCTGCTCACCTTCTTTGATCTGGCCTGGCGGCTGCGCATGAACTTCCCCTATTTCTACATCGTGGCCTCGGTGATGCTCAACGTCCGCCTGCAGGTGCGGATCGAGTG
>PVKM010009419.1:0-36909 GCA_004027735.1 Carollia perspicillata
AAAATATTGTCAACTCTTCTCCTATAGTGTGATTATATGATAACTTATTTAACTACTTCCTATTGAAAGATAATTAGATTTTTCCCATTTTTTTCTCTGATAAACAAACACTACAATGCATATCCTTATACACATTAAAAAAAGATTTTATTTATTTATTTTTAGAGAGAGGGGAAGGGAGGGAGAGAGGGAGAGAAACATCAATATGTGGTTGTCTCTCGTGTGGACCCCACTGGGGGACTTGGCCTGCAACCCAGGCATGTGCCCTGACTGGGAATTGAACCGGTGACACTTTGGTTTGCAGGCCCGCACTCAACCCACTGAGCTACACCAGCCAGGGCTTAGACACATATTTTTGTATTCTTGTGTGCATATTTCTGCCCAGATTCCTAAAAAGTGGAATTTCTTGACCATGTCTTTTTCTTTTCACTGCTACTTTTGCAACCTCATTTCCAAAATTAATGTAGGCTTAGGGGTTACAGCACAATCTTAGGGCTCATTATTCCTTTGAATTTTTGTTGGCCCTGTTAAAGGGCTTGTATTTATAAGCTTCAGGCAGAAATATGTTCAATAGGGGAAAGATAGAAACTGCAGGGTGAAGTAAAGGGAAAAAATCCCAGATTTGTGTCCTCCAAGAACTCTACGAAGAAAAGTCTAGTTGTGATTACAAACAACTTTCTTAATCCTTCTGAGCTTCAATTTCTACACTTGCAAAGCTGTCAGGAGGTTGAAAGCTAATGTATGCTCAATGTCTGGTCGAGTGTATATTCAGTTCATCGGAGCTATTATTACATTGCTTCCACTACTATGAAGACAGAGATTAAGAAAGGAAGAGAAGAAGGAGGTTAACTTACATTTAATTTCTGCTATATGCCAGGCACTCTATAACTGTCCATTTATTCCTTGAGCAGGTTTTATTCAGTTTTTACCCTGCTCATCTCACTGCCTTCGTGACTGTCTACAGAGGTAAAACAAATATGACAAGCAATCACTGAATGCCATTGGACCACAGAGGAGGGACGTCTCTCTGTGCAAGATAATCAAAGAAGGCCATACAGAGGAGGCAACATTTGCGTTGGGCCTTTAAGGCTGAAGAGGAGTTTGAGAGACAGACACAGACGGTCATTTTATTATATAACACCAAAGGCTTTGATTGTGACGTCTGGGAACGCTTAACCAACTCGGAATGTTTTTGTTCAGTTAACTTCCTCCTTTAGATAATTAAAGCTGTATTTCATCTGTTTGACATTATTGTTACTCAAATATGGTAAAACCCTCCATAGCCTAAAATACAAAATAATACTTGAGTAGATAGATTAGAAATACCCCAGAGAGGGAAGCGTGGGAAAGTAGTTCTGGAAAGGCACTGGGCTCGGGAAAGAAAGTGTAATAGTGCCTAGTACGTGCTATCGCTAGCATGTGCTACTTCTGTTCTCCCCTACCACTTCCCTTTAGACAAAAACCATGAGAGGTCGTTTTATTTATGTCTGGTTTTCAAAAGAGGAAAGTGACTTTCAGGAAGATTCTAGAATGTGCCCCAAATCACACTGCTAGTAAATGACAGAGTTGGAAATCAAACAGGGGTCTCCCCAACTTTCAAAGAGTGCGCCCTCCAACATTCATGCTGCCGTGAGGACAACGGCCTCTCTGGGGATTGCATTCTCAGCTTAGCACTCTGACTTACACCCAGTATTTCAAACCTGCTTTTTTTTTAAAATCAGCAAATCCCTTTTCCGAAAACACTAGCAGCCACATTTATTTAGTACTTCATATATGCTAAAAACTCTTAGGATTCCTGTACATGTCGAATGTTATTCCTTTGAATTTATGCCTTTGGGTTCATAGGGTTAATGTTTAATTCTATGAGGGCAGTAGTATTAACCGCTTTTTTGCAAGTGACTAAACTGAGGCACAGAGGGTTCCATGATCTGCCCAATGTCACACAGCCAGATGTGGCAGAGATGAGAAACAGGACGGGACTCGCTGGTTCCTGTGTTTGGACTCTTGATACTTGTGCGTATCTTCCTTTCACTTACTCAGTAAGCATCTAGGGGTGTCTCCTGTGTGGGAGCACTGTTGTAGATGCCGAGTGGAACTGTCTGGCTGCTTTGGTTAGAGAGAATCTAAGGGCCCAGGTCTTGCTCGCCCCGTCTCCCATTGTTACCCAAAGTGACCTTGAAAGTACTTCCAGGGTTCCGCGGAACACAGTTTGAGAAACCACTGCTCAGCCTTCCAGCTCCGTTTTCCAGAGACTACCTTGCGCTGTCTTTGCCCTTTCAGTGCTCTCTCGCAAAAGCATCCTGCCTTTTCAATTTAGGTACAATATCCTGACCCAGAAAGAAACTCAGAGTGTGTACGACGCCACGTATTACGGGGGCCAGTGTGAGACGGTGTACAACGGGGAGTGGAGGGAACTGCGATACGACCCCGCCTGTGAGCGTCTGTACTACGGCGAGGATGAGAAGTACTACCGGAAACCCTACAACTTCCTCATGTACCGCTTTGAGGTGAGTCTCAGCAGGGACACACACAGGCCACAGTGGGCTGGGGACAGAAAGGAGAGGCGTGTTGGTGGAAACAGATGCCATGCTTGGAAGATTTTGTTTCTTGTAGAACTGGCTGGGGGCTGAAGGCTCCTTTCCACCTGCCCGCTGCGTGCTCAGTGCTCAAGGGCGCCGAGAGGCAGGGCGGGGCTCGGGAGAGATGTAAGCTACGCGTGACCACCCCGCCTGCGGCATCTTGGCTCCATACCCAAACCGATAAAGTAGATTTGGGGCCTATTAGCTGGGCTGTTCATCAGAAGACCCTTTCCAAGTTGCGGACCCTTTAGAATATAAGGAATTTCAGCCCTCTGTACCAGCAGGTTCTGCATCCGTGGGTTCAACCAAACTTGGGTCAAAAATATTCACAAACATAAATGTTACGTTGTTGCTGACACGTACTGTGAGGTTAGGCTATCTATGGTGGTTGCATTTGTACAGGACGTGGACAGACGTTTTTATTCTTGTCATTATTCTAAATGATACAGTATAGTAACTATTTACATAGCCTTTAAGTGGTACTGGGCATTATAAGTCATCTACAGATGATTTAAAGCATACGGGAGATTGGATGTGTGTAGGTTACATGAAAATACTATGCCATTATACAAGGGACTTGAGCATCTGTGGATTTGGGTATCCATGGGTATCCTGGAGCCATCCCCAACAGACACGGAGGGGCAAATGTATATAAGATTGTGAGCAGCCCATCGCCCCTCCCCAGGCCCAGTGTCCTGTTGGAAAGCAGGGGCAGGGCAGGAGGTGGCTGGACAGGACCAGTGCTTGCACACCGCCGATGATCTGAGATTCTCTCCATTTCTAAAATTCCTTGGTGTCCTGGCCGCTCAGAGCAGCACACAGCCCAGGACCAGCTCCAGAGGCTGCTCCTGACCATTCATTCCTCAAGCTTCACCCTCCCGGTGAGACGTCCACACAGCAAACTTCATTAGATGGTTACTATGTGTCAATTATCCTACTTGCATACAAATTCTCCCATAACTGCACAATGGGGTAGATGTTATTGTTTTCCCATTTTAGATGCTAAAACCCTAGAGACTTAGAAGGATAAAGTGTCAGGCCTGAAGCTGTGCTGTGGTAGGTGGCAGGAATGAGATTGAAACCCAGACCTATCGGAACTAAGCCTGGAAAGGTGTCATTTAGAAGAGAGGAGGAGTCATATACATTACATCTATATACTTTCTATCTATAGAGAGAGATGGTAGAATCCTAGGACTCTAAACAACTTTCAAGGCATATTCCCTCCTCCTCCAACTTTCTGAAGGGAAAAATATTGACCCAGGATAAAGCCAGGCTTACGGAGTCTGTGTTTAAGGAGTTGGCTTCTCCAACCTACTTCCACATCTGCCATCAGGCTTAAGATAAGCCAAGTTGGAAGACATGGATGATGCTATTTTTCTAAACTCAAGGATGCAGGGTGTCCAACCTGCAGCCCGCAGGCCACAGGCTGTTCAGGGTGGCTATGAATACCACCCAACACAAAATCATAAATTTACTTAAAACATTATGAGACGATTTTGTGATTATGTATTGTAATGTATATAATGTGTGGTGCAAGACAACTCTTTTTCTTCCAGTGTGGACCAGAGATGCCAAAAGATTGGACACCCCTGGAGCTTAGGACCTATGTATAAGGCAAGACAGGACGAGAATCTTGGCAACACAGGATTCTGAAATCTCAGTGCTTTGAAGCAACAGTGCCCTACTTATGCTATTTATCCATCCAAAGGTGGAAAGGAAAATCCCATGCACAGTGAACCACTCACACACTCTCGGCCCTTGCTTCCTTGGCTCAAACAAGGCCCAAGACCATGCCTCAGTTCAAATTGGCAGAGAAGTGCAACCTTACCGTGTACCTGGAATGAAATAACTGAACATTCATGAGCAGAATGGTCATCATCTGCGTGGCTTCCTTTGCCCCTTTCTGCCCCGGTCCACGCCCAGACAAGGCTTTCTGTATCTTTCCATAGCAGAGCCACATGGCCTTCTCTACAGGAAGGGTTATTAGAGAAATCCATGCTCAGAACAATATAGCATTTTACCAGAATTGTGTGTGTGTGTGTACATAAATATTTTAGCTGTACCACTAAACAGTAACTAAACACTGTTTATTTTCGGTATCTTAGTATTAATCTGATGCCCCAGTTAGCCTTTTAAAAGCCTTATTTCTAGTAACCTGAAACTCTGCAGATACTTTTCAAAGCAAAGACTTAAATATTATGTGTGAGTTGGAATATAACTGTGTGTACACATCTAACATCCGCTTGTTTCTTCACAGGCCCTGGCAGACAGTAGTTTCTCCTCAGAGACGTATGATAACGCAGATGAACTTTTTACTAAACTAAAAAATGAGCAGTCTGTGTCAGGCGGGCTGACCGTTGGCGTGGGCCTTGAAGGCATCCCTCTCACAGTGGATGTCGGTGTGTCTGGATCGCACGCCTCTTCGTTCTTGAAGGAGCTAAGCAAGTACAACGAGAAGGTATTAGATATAAGGCCTGTGTCATACAGCACTCCATAATGTGTACCAAACACGTCTTACCTTAGTTGCATTGAAAAGTACAGTAGTCATTGAACCTTCATTTGCTTGTGTAATTGGAAATGCCTGGTAGTGGTAATCACATTTATTTTTCTTATGACGCTTTTGCACACAGGATCATAGCCAAGGGAATAAACTGAATGATGAGACTAGAACTTATATCACTTCACCCCATCTTTTTTCCTGGTTACCTGGAGCATATAGGGAAATACCTAGAATGGTATTGTCTTAAGGAGAAACAGCCAGGCCTCTAAACTAGACTTGGGAGAATTCTAAAGCAAGCCTTACTGTTCCAAACAGATCAGAGGGCTGGCATGCGGAATCAGTTTTTAACTTATTCATCAAACATTCACTACTGACTGACTACTATCCTGAGGGGCCAGGCAATGCTTCTTTGAAGAAAAACACCTGCCTAGACTGAGATTTAAAGCCTAGTTCGAGTTCTCCAGATGAAGGGAGGCAGAAGTTAACAGGAGGGTGTTCTAGGCTCAGGAAACAGCAGGGTCAAAGGTCTGGAGAGGACAGAATGCCTCACAAACTTGGGGTGGAAGGTACTTCAGCTGGCTGAAGCACAGAGTAGGAAGGAAAAGTAGGGGGTGATGGGGACGGACAGGCAATCAGCAGCCAGAGAAATATTTATTGAACTGGTTAGAAATTTATAAAAATGTCTCAATAATGTTGATTCCAGGACTGTGGATTCTGTTGGGAATCTAAAAGCCATTTTGAATGATGAAAATACAGTTATAAAAGTGAATTTATCAAATATTAATTACATTCTGGAGCTTTCCCACAAATTAGCTATTGATCCAAAAGGAAACTATTGTTCTGTTATCTGGCTGTCATGTATGGATGTGGCCTTTTCTAAAAGCAGGTGACCTCCTCAGACTTTCAGCATCACTTTGGATCAAGGTTTACATTACCCAAAAGTAATGCCTGTGTGTGACCCTCTTCCTCTTAAACCAATTCAACAATACCCTGGTCCTGCCTTCTTCTTCTTCTTCTTACTAAATCAGGTTCCTGCTTCCTTTATTACTTAACAGTACAAGATCATCACTAACTAGAATGTAAGTTACGTGAGGACAGGGGCCTCTCTCAGTCAAGAGTATGTCCACTCCACCTAGTGTAGTACACATGAGTGCAGGTGCTTTTCAATATTTGTTCAATAAATTAAATAAATAAATAATCTTGGCTTTTGACAATATTTCTAAGCATAATTTTTATTTGCTACCTAATACTTGTATGGGAGGTTGCATAACACAATGCTTTAATTAGGGCAGGGAGACATGTGGGGATGACAATGGACCGGGGGTGGGGGGTGTAGAATAGAGGCGAGGAGCTCAGTGGAGCACATTGTAGTAAGTGGCCCAGGTGAGTGTTGATGACAGCTTGACCTGGACAGGGCAGTGGGAACAGAGATGAAGTCATGGTGTCTAATATGTGTGTGTGAAATACACTAACACTCAATTACATGTATATCCATGCTCATATGTTTATACGTAAATGTATATATTTCTCATAGCTGCTAAACACAGACTTTTTGCATTATCTCATAGGGTAAAATATATACTCTCTATGTTCTTTTCCCTCATTCCATGGCTGGCGTTGCTGTGGGCAGAAATACACCTTCATGAGAATTTCCACAAAGGTGCAGACTGCTCATTTTAAGATGAGGAGGGACAACATTGTGCTAGATGAAGCAATGATGCAGTCACTAATGGAGCTTCCGGAGCAGTACGATTACGGCATGTACGCCAAGTTCATCAATGACTATGGCACCCATTATATAACGTCTGGATCGATGGGTGGCACTTATGAGTACTTCCTGGTGATTAACAGAGAAAAAATGGAAGTATCTGGTAAGTGGAAGGTTTATGCACACGGTGGTCAGTGCCTGCACCAGAGCTTGGTTTGCACTTTTCGGAGCACATGCTATGAGCCATGCACAGTCTCGTTTACTCCTCAGGATGACCCTGTGAGGTGTCATTAGTATTATTTTCAGGGGGTGAAGTCCAGAGGGTGAAATGACTTACTAATTAAGCTCTACAAGTGTGATTTTAACTAAAACTTGTCTGGCTTCCTAAAATTATGTGTTTTCTATTTCACCATGGTTACCTCTTTATTACTAATTTTGTTATTCAAAACATCAAAATTTATTTTAAATGGAGATTCTTGATTCATGGAACTACCATACCCATTAGTGATGCCAGAAAACTGGAGTCACCCTGATTTCTCCCTCTCCTTCCCCCCTGTAGGTCTCTAAGACCCCTCAGTCCTCTCTCCTGAACAGCTCTGGTCCATCTGCTGTTCTCCACATCCACCTCTACAGTGGGAGGCCGGGCTCTCATCTTTCACTCATGACTGCATCAGCTCCAATCCATTCTCCTCTATTGCCACCAGAAGGATCTTTCTACCTCACAGATACGATGTTATCACTTTTTTGCCTAATACCCTGAATGGCTAGGAATGAAGTCTAAACTTCTTAGCATGGGATCATCGTAGTCTCACTCCAAACTGCTGCAGTAGTGGTTCTCAAAGTACGGACTCCAGCTGTTGGGCATGCAAAACTGCAGGCTCCTTCCCCAAAGCTACTGAATTGGGAACTCTGGGAGTGGGCACAGCAGTCAGTGTTATGACAAGCCCTCCAAGAGATTCTGATGCTCATGAGTTTGAGAACCACTGACCTAATCAATGAATGAGTAGGAGGGGCAGAGATCTACCCATATTTCAACACCAAGGTCAAATTCCCAGTTTCAAGGAGTTTTCCTGAGTGCACCAGCCCAGCCTTGCCACTTCTTTTCTTCAACAGATTCTTATAAATTCCACACTGCATAGCTTTTAAAAACCAATTTTCCAAATGTTTAATATTTTTTCCTCAGCTAGATTCAAGATCTTTAAAAGCAAGTATCATGTCTCATGCTTTTCTGTCTCTTTAATACTCAACACGGGGCTTAGTACGTAGTGAGTGTGTAAAACAAGACATGGAGTTTGAAAGGGGTATTCATTTGGATTCCTGGCTAGGGTCTCTCATTAGTTAAGCTATTTATCCATGTATTTATTCTTTTATAAATCACATTCTATTGAGTATCTATTATAGGTTCATGCTAGGGATGCAATGGTGAGCAAATCTAAGCATGTTTCCTACCCTCTTGTAGCATAGTCGTCTTCAAACTGCAGGGTGCAACCCCACAGTAGATCTTGTAATCAATGTATGGATCACAAATGATGTATTAAACAACAAAGGACAGAACAGAAAATTTCATAGTGGATTATAGGCAGTGAAGGTAAGTTATTGCCTCAAGAAACTTTGGCAGTTAAATATAGATTTGTATACATGTGCAGAGTCATGATACAAAATAAGCAATTTAGTATGGATCAATGTAAAAAAGAGTTTGCCAAACTTAATTCAAGTGGGTCTTTTTAGAATAATTCAGAAACACAAGAAAGGAAAAAGAGCTAACATGTGTTGAGTACCTATTAGGTCCTAGATGCTTTTGCATATATTCTCATTTAATTTTCTGGACAACACTTGGAGGTTGGTGTTTTGACAGTTTTAGCCCTGAGCAGTGCTGAGGCCCCTCAGGGAGGTTAATTACTTTGCCCAGGGCTGCAGGAATCTGGCATCAGAGCCCTTGGACCCGTGGTCTTTCCACCATGTGGTCATGGTTAAGCCTTTCAATCGTGCTCGGGCTCCTGTCTTTGGTGTTGGATTCCTAATTAATTGCCTGGGGTACCTCGTGGTCCCTCCTCTTTAAAATCTGTGAGGCAGAAATGGGCTTTCGGTGTGGTTAATATTCAAAAGGAGCACACCAACAAATTGTCCCAGGGATAATTACCTCAGCTCTGTTTATAGAAAACCATATGTCGGTAATAGCACAATTTGCTATTTGCGAAGAGCTGATTTTCTATAAATCTGGAAAGTTAGTGTTGCTTTTCTATAAATATGGAAATGTGCTAATCATCACCTCATCTGCTGGAGACCGCTAATAAATCAGAATGTCATTTACATATTAACCTACTGAGAACAAAGACATCTACCTTCTTTCCCTTGACAAATGGAACCATGCACATCCTCTCTCCACGTTTGATGTTTGTCTAGTTTCGCTTTGTCTCTTGCTCATCCCCTCTCTCTCTCTCTCCATTTCTTACTCAGGGCCTTGCTCTTTCTCTCAACCCATTTCCCTGTCTCCCCTCTTTGTCCCTGTCTTTTTCCCTCTGTGTATATTTAATCTATATAACTTTAATAATATTTATAGTCTACTAAGTTCTTATTTCTTAGGAAATCCTTGTGAGGTATATGCATTCAGGCTCTCAAAGAGCAGGGCTTGGTATGGGAGGATTTAAGTGAGCACATTGGCTGATTTGCGCCAGGGGATCTTTGGCCCCGGGGTTTGCTTCAGATCCTCCCTGGGTTCGTCCCAGACAATGCACAAAGCTGTAGCTCTAATGTGTTCTTTAGATAAAATGCTTCTCCCCCAAAAGACAGCATGAAACCATGCATCAGAAATCTTGTGAAGTCTTGGATGTTGGGGAGGTGATGTTAGACTTCAGTGGGATCCCAGTTTCCTCAGTGTCTGTGGCTGACAGTTTTCTACCTTCTGTAGGAACCAGGATAGCTTGGGGCTTGAATTTCTAGATTTTGACTTTTCCCCCTTCTTCATCCTCTCTTCAGAAACTTATTATTTGTCTTCGTATCGAGGTATGACAAAGAGAATAGTGTATTCACTAGTCTGGCTTCTCTGGAGTCTGGCTCAGTCACAGAGCTGATAATTACCTTAGACAGGTCAAGTACTCCAGTGACCTTGCTCTGGTCATGTATGTTTCCTGCCTCCCTTTGCACATGCTGTGCTATCACCATCCAGAGCCCTTCCCTCTCTTGCCAACCTGATGGACTCAACTCAGATGGACCTTGTACGGCCATCTCCACCTCTGTGACACCTGCCCTGACATCCCTCCACCCCTTCTCCTATAGTTTTGTTCCTTCATACATTCATTCTTTCAACCACGTTTATTGAATTTTTATTATGTCAAGTAACAAAATCAATATGGTTCCTGCCCTTGCAAAACTCATGATCTAGTGTAGGAAACAAAATAAACAGCTCACAATCCAGATGTCATCTCGGTTCCTCCTTTACTTCCTGCTCATCAGTAATATCTATTGACTTTACTTTTAAAACACATGTGGCAACTGTCCTCCCTCCTCTATTACCATGTAGCTAGTCTAAGCCTATTTCTCACCTGGACACTGCTAGAGTATGGTGGACCGACTTCCTTCCTTCCTTTCCTTCCTTCCTTCCTTCCTTCCTTCCTTCCTTCCTTCCTTCCTTCCTTCCTTCTCTCTTACCCTCTTTACTTTCTTCCTTTTCTTCCCTTGCTGGTGTCATCATTCTTGTTCCTTTACATTCTAACACACCAAGCTGACTTTAGCCTACAGTAGGATATTACCTATCTTCTTTGTCTGGCTACCCTTTCCCTCTGATGTCTGCATAGCTGTATTCTGATCATTTAGATATCAATTTAAATGCCACCTTTTCAGAGAGGCCTTTCCTGATCATGTAGTCAGGTCCCTCTTTGCTATGGAAGTCTATTTTAATTCTCCAGAAATCACTATTTATTCAATAGTTACCATTGCTTATTGTCAATCCCCTCCTTCTAGAAAGCATGTTTCAGGAGAGCAGAGACCTTATCTCTTTTATCCATCACTATGTATTCATCTCCTATAACAGAGCACGTCATAGTATGGCCTTGATAACTATTGTTGAGTGAGTGAATCAGTATGTAACTGCAGATTGTGAAAAGAGCCATGTAGGAAATGAACAGGTTGTAGAAATAGACACTAACTGCTGGGGGAGGGGCATGGGGAAGAGACACTTACATAGCTTAGGAGGATCTGGGAGAGTGTGAGGAGGTGAAATTCAGACAGAGATGAGGTCCAAGGGTTACGCAAGAGACACCAAAGACAACAAGGGAGGTGTCCTGAGCACAGTGGACCGCCTAAACTGAAGGAAGGAATGTGCGGCTGAAGCTTGTGGATAAGGGGAGAATGCCAGGGGCTGAGATTGGAAGAAGCCTAGATGGGCCTCAGAGGGACTTGCTGGTATTGGGAAGAAGTAGGGACCACATCTGCTGTGTGATAAAAGCCAATGCAGTTACCAGCAGGGCAGAGCTCGAGCCCATGCATGCACCAGTGGGTCAATCCGCTGCTACGCAGGGCACAGATTAGATGGGGTGAGAGTGGACTCAGGAAGGAAAGCTGGAAGCCTCTTGCTGATGTCCAGGTGAGGAATAAACAGTGGGGAGGAAATAGAATGACAGAATTAGGATAGATTTTGAAAGGAGAATTTAGATAATTTGTAGATGGCTTAGGTGTGGATTGTGAGGAGTAAATGACTTCTTTCTCTAAATTATATTTCCTCTATACACACATATACAAACACACATGTGCATGCATGCACACAGATGCACACACATCGGGGTGAGAAGAACATGATGCATTTGCATGGGGGTGCCGCTTCCTGGTAGAGACACCCTGCAGGCTTCAGAGTGATGGCTACGGCAGGGTCGCTGCAGCCAAGAGAGGACTCCAGAGTACATGTTTTAGAAATGTATACATTGTGCCAACTTCAATTACATATTTGTCTCTGCTGCTGGACAGTGAACTTCTACACACAAGTTCTATGTCTATTCTGGTATTTTTGCACCTAGCTAGGACTGGGCCTATGGTGAGTAAACCATGAATATTTGTTGAGCTGATTTAAATAAACCCTACTTCTCAGACTCCTAATTCTCCATCATTTTGCTTGACTGTTTTCTCCTCCTCCACCTGATGCTTAAATGTGGGCATCCTCCACCTCTCCCCTTCACTCGAGAGACCCCACATCCCCATCTGAATCCCTGCCCGCATTCCAAATGCCCGAGGGCATCTCTGTTAGGGAGCTGGGACCTCCGAGCACTCAGACCATGTCCTTCTTACCCCAACCCCCGCTGTGCTCCTCTCCCAGAATTCTTTCTCTGTCAGAGACCTCACCAGCACACCCCCCGCCCCCCGACCTCTGCCCCTATTTACGGGAAGAGAGAAGTGGAAAAATAATTGACAATCTACTACATGCTAAGCTCCATATTAATCTTTCCATAATTGATATGCCTTCATATCAATCTTTTCACTTAATCCTTTAAAAACTTTTTTCCAGTTTTACTGAGCTATAAGTGACAAGATCATACATAACTGCAAAGACAAATGGAAGATTATAATTAACTGATAAGACAAATATAACTGTAAGATTATTAAAGCGTACATGACAATTTGATGTGTGTACATATTGTGAAATGATGTCCCCTATCGAGTTAATTAACACATCTACCACTTCACATATACGTATTTACCTTTCTTTTTTTCTGGTGAGAACATTGAAGTTCTATTCTCTTAGCTGATTTCAGTTGTACAATACAGTGCCCTCAGCCGTGCTCCCTGTGCTGTACATTAGACCCTGAGACCTTACCCGTCTTATAGCCGAGAGTTGGCGCCCTCCTGCCAGCCTCTGCGCCCAGCTCCTGGCAGTCACTCTCCTACTCTCGGTTTCTGTGAGTTGGACTTTTTTAGGGGGTTGGGGGCAGGGGCTCCACATGTAAGTGATACAATGCGGTATTTGTCTTTCTCTGTTTGGCTTACTTCCCATAGTGTGATGCCCTCCACGTCATCACAAATGGCAAGATTTCCTTGTCTTTTTGAGGCTGAATGATAGTCCATTGTGTATCTGTGCTGCGCTTTCTTTATCCATTCATCTGTCCACTTAGGGTGTTTCCGTAGCGTGGCTGTTGTGAGTAACGCTGCTACGAATGTGAGAGTGCGGATATCTTTTTAAAATAATGATTTTGTTTCCTTTGGATATAATCCCAGAAGTTGGATTGCTGGGTCATATGATAGTTCTATTTGTAATTTCTTGAGGAGCCGCCGTACTGTTTTCCATAGTGGCTGCACCCGTTTATATTTCCACCAACAGGGGGCACAAGTGTTCCCTTTCTCTACATCCTTGCCAACATTTGTGACCACGTATTTTTTTATAATAGTCATCCTGACAGGTGTGAGGTGATATTTCACTGTCGTTTTGACTTGTTTTCCTGATGACTCATGACAATGAGCCCCTTGTCATGTACCCGTTGGCCACTTGTGCATCTTCTTACTTAATCTTCCTATGATTTTGTGAAAGATGATAGGTTTTCTTCCTACTATGGAGGAAGGAAGCAAGGCTGAAAAGTCCTATCGCTAGCACATGAAACATATGCGCGATGGTCTGAATTATGGTCCAGGCTTCTTTCTTTTTATTCTGGCTGCTTTTGTCAGGACCCACAACCTGGGCATAATTTTGACTTTTCCTTCTCTCCTCCCACATGCATTGTTAGTCACCTCCTCAGTGTCCACAACCTGTCCCTTCCTGTCCCTTCCCACAGTGACTGCTGCTCACTCCATTGTGTCCTGCTGTCTCTGCAGGTTCCCTCTAGCCAAGCAGGCATGTGCAATGAGAAAAGTCTCAGAGCTTCGATGAATATTCTATAAATACCTTTGGGACAAAGATAGTGGTGGTCTGTTTGAGCCATACCCCACCCTCTGCTGTTTTTTGCTAATGTAGACGGGTCCTGACACATTTGTTTCAGCTTCTATGCCCTTGGTCTCTCAAAATGCAACATAAAATAGAGTTTCCTATCAGTTAAAGCATCTAAATAAGTCTGATAGGACTCCACGAACAGAAATGCTGTAATGGAAACAATGTATGAAATATAAAGTAAACTAATAGTCCTCAAGACACCAAAGGTTGATGATTCTATAGTTTTTGGCCACATTAAAAGGGCTGTGCCAAGACCTTACAGAAAATGACTTCTATTGATTTTTTTCTTCTGAAGGAAACCAGTAGCATTTGGTGGCCCCATAAAAGCTAGCAGGCAGTTTGGCAGTGAAAAGAATGCCTAGTGCTTTCTTTTCTTTGCTTTTCACATAGGCTCTGCCACTTAAAAGTCAGTAGTTCACATCTCTGAAGCTCATTTTTCCCATAACTAATGTATGGATAAGAAGCTACTTCAAAAGGCTATTATGAGAACTAACCAAGATGATATTTTTAAAGCGCTGCGGTAAGTAAAGCACTGGGCAAACAGCAGTTACTGTTTCAGGTCACAGTTTCAGGCACGGTCGGGAGGTAGCAGAGTCAATTTGATCGGGGTCTGTGAAACGAGAAATATGCTGGTGACGTGATAGCAAGACACCCAGACTTCGGGGTCAGATACACCTGGGCGGGGGCCTGGGTCCTGCTGTTTAGTAGCTGTGTGGCCTTGGTCAGGGCACTCACTTTCTCTGAACCACAGTTTCTTTAAGACCTAAATGGAACAATAACGAGGGTTTGTTTGAGAATAATTCCACGTGCATTTTGCATAATAAATGTTTAAACAGATTTTTTTCCTGTTAGTGCAGGATATTAGTATAGCTATATTTGGTAAAAGCATAGTTTCTGTCATGAGATGTGTGATCATAGACATGTTATTCAATGATTTTACGTCTCAATCTCCTTGCCTGCTAAGCTGGAGATATTAATAACGCTTACCTCACAGGGTGGTTGTAGGGGATGCATGAAATTAACTACAGAAAATATTTAGGGCAGACTCGAATAAGCATTCAATAAATGTCAACTCTTGAAAAAGGCTCTGAATCAGATTGCCTGGATCAAATCTCACCTCCACCACCTATCACCCATGTGACCCTTGGGCAAGTTAATTAGCCTCTCCATGCCTCAGTTTCCTCCTGTTCTAAATGAGGCACTGACAATACATACTTCATAGGACTGTTGTGAATGTGAAATGAATCAATCTGTGTGAGCACGTGGCCCAGTGCCTGGCAGTAGTCAGAGTTTAAAAATGTTGCCTATTATTGCTGTGCTATGCTGGTGTTATTAACACCATGTTTTTTATTCCCAGGCTTCCAGTTATCTCTATAGTATTAACTGCCCTCTCATCTGTAGAGTGGCGATAGTAAGATGACCTCTCTCACAGGGGCCTGCAATTGGTCAGCTCGGAAACAGTGCTGAGGTGGAAGGGAAACCATTAGCATTATGTCCGGCCTGCCGTGGCCGATGGTTCTGCTGTAGACTTGGAGCCTCAGCAATCATGCCTCCTTCGCCACCTGCCCATTTCTTTGATCAAGATCATTCATTTCTGTCTCTAGAGCTTCATCCAGTCTTGGAGGGACTGCTCTTCCCATTTATCAAGGTCACTTTGAATTCTCATCACTATCTTTCAACGCGTTAACAGCTCAGCCCAAATCTGTGCCTACATTCCATCATTCCTCCCTTGATAGATGCCAGATAACAGTGACCCTGGGAAGGACCCTTCCGGTTAGGGCACAGTACATTCGGTCTGTCCTTAATTGTTACCTTCCAGCCAGGGCCCTTGAACCAGCTGCTCCACCACCTAACACACAGGGAAGAAAAAGCCACAGGGACACAAAGCCTGGCTAAAGTTTGTGTTAAATAAAATTCTATGCTCTCTTCCTTCCCTTCCTTTCTTCATTCAACCGCTTATTCGTTTAGCTCTTCATGCAAAAAAAAAACAAAACACTCATTGAGCACTCATACATGGTGAGTAGGCTCCTCTGGTAAGGTTACTTACCAACAGGGTTCCTCTCATTGAGGGTTGATGGAAGGTAAAGAGGTTCCTCTTTGCCACAACGATCTGGATTATGGTCAGGGATGGTTTGTTACAAGGACAGACAAGTGGTTACCACCTAAAATGAGTTAACGATTTAGTTGTTTTTCTTTGTAATTAGAGTTAACAGAAATATTTGGTTTTAATAAAATATATTTACATATAATAGCTCCTGAAGTACAGGACTTCACACCTGCTTTACTCGCGTACTGGTTTCAATGTTGATCTCCTCCATAAACACCCCCGCAGGGACACTCAGGGTAATGTTGGGCCCAATAGCTGGACACGGTCGTGGCTCAGACTGATGTGTGAAAGCAACCACCACAGGAAGGTAGGCAGGGGGAAAGCTAGAGGCAGATGGAAGTAATAACGGTCAAGACAGGTGTGGCAAGTCTGGGGCAGTGAACTAGTTTGTGCAAATGGGGGGACAGAGCGCTCACGGAGCTCTAACTCCGTGGCAGACAGCTGCTGCGTCTGTACATGCGTATCATCGCATCCAAGCCTCTTGGCAGTGCCCTGAGCTGTGTGTGGCGGCTGTCCCCACTTCACAAGTGAGGCGACCCAGGAACTGAAGGGGGGGAATGGTGTGTCCAAGGTGGCACCAGGGGTGAGAAGCAGAGTGAGGTTTGAAATGAGGACTTCTGCTTCCCAGTTCAGTGCTACTTCTGGTATATCTGGATATTTTATTTCACTTACCTTCTCCTTAAAAACCATTAAACTGCTTGTGATAGCTTTGAAAATGATTGAATTGGATTTTAAATATAATTGAGGGAGTAAGTGGTATGCTCGAATTGATCCCTACATGCACTTTTGGGCCAGTCAGACCCATTGTTTGGGAACTGTAATTGGGAGAATCGTTAAAGGGGAAACTGACCAGCTTGTGATTGTCTGTGCTGAAGCGGAGGTACAGTCGAGATTCAGGAAAAAGCGTGGTGTGCTGGCACCCGTGATATGAAACGAGGCGCTCCTCAGAAAAAGTGTCTCAGCCAGTGCCATCAGGTGGTTTTAATAGCAAATGCCACCGGGACTGCTGAGTCGAGGATTATGTCACCAGCAAGGGGCTCAGCCAGAAAGCACTGTGATCAGTTGGAGACATCTGTCAGGGGCAGGAGACATCTGTCAGGGGCAGGAGACGGGGAACGAAGGCCTCTGGGCAGTGTATTTCCTATTCCTCTACGAGGATGAGACAAAAGCAGCCCCAATGATTGAGCTGTGTATGGAGAGTAATGGGGTGGGACAGATGTATAATTTAAATCCCTCAAATTTCTCATACTTTCCATCACATTTATATGTAAAATTGCTGTTGCTTGCTTATAATTCCCTTTCAAGAAGTTTCCCTTGTTACCCAAAGTAGGAGGTAGGAAACACTCAATCTCCGAGGAAAGCCCTTTCCAGAATCTAATTTCCGTCTCTCCACCCATTGGTTCAGGCATCCATTCACTCATCCAGTAAATATTCACTGAGAGCCCCTGATTTCTGGGGACACACAGACCCCTGCCCTGGAGAAATGTGTGGCAAATTGGGGGCTAAAACCGATACAATGTGATAAATGCTTAAATAGAAATAAATACAGTAGAAGTGCAAAGGAGGGATCAACCACCTTGTTTCCCTTCCCATTTTCTAGGCTCCAAAGACATTCAACCCCGATCTTCCAAAATCAGGAGGAGTAGGAGCTTGGCTGGTGGAGAAGGGAGTTGGGGCATTCTGAGCAGAGAGAGTTTTGTGAGAGTGGCTGAGGCAACAAGGTGAGGAGTAGGTGACACGTGCCCAGGCTCGCCCCAAGGTCAGACCCTGTTGTGGAGGGCTTGCCCTGGAGGCCAGTGCCTAAGTGAGAGCAGTCCTGTGGCTGGATTGTGGCAGGGAGTCAGGGTTGGCCTCCAGGGGGTCACAGACAGGATGACAGGTTGCAGCATGACAAGCTGCTGGAGCTCTGCAAAGGTGAGCATTAAGGAGAGGAGTGGCCTTGGTACTGGGCAAATGGCCAGCATTCAGGTGAGCATGCTCTGGCCCTGCCTAGCCCTTCAGCCCCACTGCTCACCTTGAGCTTCCTACGCTGAGCCACTCGCTGGTTCTTCAGTTAAATCATACTCACTTCCTCTTTGTGGCTTTACAGAAAGGAGCCTGCTGTTCCTTCTACCTGGAACTGTGTTCCCTCCCCCTCCCCCTCTCCTCTTCATCTGGCTAGTGCTTAATTATACTTGGTCTCCAGGTAGATAGGACTCTTCCAGGTAGTCTTTCTATCTCCCGAGTTCTAGGAGGGGAGTCAGTCTTAGTGCACTGGGACTTCGCTCTGTGTATCACACTATCACAACTGCCTGTTTCCATCACACATCTTGTTAATGGCATGTCCCACAGTTTTGCCCAGGGGCTGAGGCTGCCCACAGTGAAGGCTCAATGTTTTCCTAGCGGGGATGGTTCAGAATCCAAGCCCATGTATGTTGGACATCCTCTGGTGCTTTCCTGCAGAGTCAAGGATGGATTCTTAGAAAGTCTGAACTAGACGGGACAGTGGCGTGAGCAGAAGCCTGATTGTGAACGGTCTTATATTTACAGCTAAGCAGTTTGAGCTGGCCCAGAAGGTCTTTTGCTATGCGTGCTAACCAACCAGTCACCCTGAACAGACAGACACTAGATTCTAACAAGCTCCAGGCTTTATCCCCAGTTACCATGACAACCAGGCTTCACAGTGATGGATGGTATTGATTGACTGACAGGCTCCTGGTGTCTTGGCTCTGTCCCCACTCCCCTTAAGTCATTTGCATACACATGGAATTGAGAGATACTCAGTACCGTCCTTCTGATTTTGTCTTGATTTTGAATTCTCATGTCTATCACTGAAAACAGGCTCAGTCTTAAAGGAGAAAAGGTGTGATGATGTCAGAACTACTCCCAGAGCTACCCTTAGTGCTCCCTCCTGTGGGTGATGCAATGTGTCATGGAGAAAGTGGGCTTTGCACACTGACTTTCATTTAGTCCCAGTTCTACTATTTACTTATTGTATACTTTGGGGCAAGTGACTAAAAATATCTAAGTCTCTATTTATTCATTTCAAAAATGGGAATAATTGTACCTCTTTGTGGAGTGGCATGTGGCCACTAAATAAGAGATCACATGGAAAAGCTCTACCTAGCACACAATGATGCTTATCAAATGTGGGGGTTCCCTGGCCCTTCTTCACTCGTGGCTCAAGAGCTCATACTGCAGAAACGAACGCCTCAGCCTCCCTTCCTCTCTCATTTTCGAGATTCAGAATCTGGAATGAAGAACCCAGTCTCTATATGCTGCAGCATTTCTAGCAACAGTCATAATAGTAATATTTGACCATTATTGCTAGATCTGATCCAGGCATTATCTCCAGCCCATCCCTGTCATGGCTTCTGTCATTTAACTCCTGCAACAATCCTACAAAGTAGACACCATTAAAATCCCCATCTTACAGATGAGAAAACTGTGGCATAGGGAGGTTAAACAGTTTGCCTAGATAGTAAGTGAGTGTGGCGAATTCCAGCTCAGGCCATCTCCATTTCAGAGCCTGGCCCCCAGCTACACTGCCTCTTGTCATGACCAAAAGCACCTGGCAGGGCCAGCGTCCCTGAAGATAGCCCCTGATCGGGCAGAAGAGAGGCCTGAGATTGCAATCCCAGCACTGCCCACTCCTGTCTCGGAGCTGCTTTGTGGAATGAGGCGGTGGTGGACTGAGGGGCCTGGTGAGGCCACGGCTGTTCATGCCAGGTGGTGAGTGTTCCTCTGCAGAGTAACACGAAGGTGAGGGAATGGAATGTGAACTGAGTCTGGGTGTGGCCTACCTGACATCAAACCCCTATTCTCAGAATTTTTAGTTCTGGAACTCTGGGCAGGTAATCTAACCATAACAGCTCAGATGTGTTGACACTGTACTGTACCAGACACTGTTCTCAGTGACTTATGTGTAGAAACTATTATCACCCCCATCTTACAAATGGAGAAAACGAGGCCCAAAGAGGTTCAGTAACTTACCCACACCACACTGTGAGTGATGGCAGGACTGACTACAGAGTTTACACCCTAACCCCCAGAATTATTGCCTTTAGCAACCTGAAAGCTTGTAAAAATGGCTAAGCCTTCCAAGCCTCGTAGGATTGTTGCAAGCCTCCAGTGAGGTAACGCACATACAAGTGCTTTATAAAATATCATACTATTATTTCCAGGTGGCTGGGAAGAAGCATGACTTGGTGGTTGAACAGAAGCACAGAGGGAACGTGTACATTAGCTAACACTCCCCGGCTCATCCAGCCACAGACGACGCAGTCATCTTTTCCAATGTTGTGACATGAAAGAGACCATATGATTCTTCCTTTCCATTCCGAGGCTGTCTTTGGGCTCAACCAAGGTAGCAAAGCAACACAGCAGATAAATCGTGGCATCCAGATTGGCATTTGCTTGTTGCAAAGAGATAAATAATGCATTACACCTGCTGTTTTCCACCTGATGCTTTTAATCTGAGGAATGACAGAAACTTGGTGCATTCTGCTACCTCAGAAGTCAAGATGCCGGGTTCTGCCTCAGAGCCACCTTGGTGCAGCATCTCCACAGAGGCATGAGGACAACTCCCACGCCTGCACCATGGCCAAGACCAGGTGGGAGATGAGCAGTAGACATGGTGGCCAGAGACAGACCTCTGGGATCCTGGCCTGCCAGGCAGGTACAACAACAGCTCCTCTTGGGACCAGATGAAAGTGGGAGGTGACCCAGGGGTCTCCCAGTACTTCCTTGACTGATTTTCATCTCCTTTTCACCCTTAAGTTTGGGTCATATTGGCCTTTCTCAGCAGAATCCCTATGGTCTCAATGTCCTCCTCACTTTGTCTGCCCAATCCTTACTCATCCTTTCAGACTCGGCCCTGGTGTCCTTCCTCTGACCCCCAAAGAAGCCTTTCCTGACCCTGCTGCCTTCTTCCCGAGTCCTCATCGCACAGTACAGCAATGGTCTGTTTTCTTGCCTTCTGCTCCACACTTGGCTGTAAGCTCACTCAGAACGAGCATTCCGCTTAGTCTTCTACTTCCCAGATGCCTGGCACACAGAAAGAAGTCATTCGGTACTGATCAAAGTTGTCTCAACTGTTCTTCAGGTGTTCTGGTGTATTCTTAAAATCGCAGAAAACTTGATTTTAGAAGAAACCCCAAAAGACCACTGGTCAATTCTTCAGACATTTCCGCTGGGCCTCTCAAAGGCCAACAGCCCAGCACTGTTGGATACCTTCCAGGTGTAGGTTGCTCACGGTCTTACAAAACAACTCATGTCTCCTTGGCCTCTGACCATCACGACAATTTACCTTATGTGGAGCCTAAACCCATCTCCCTGTAGCTTCTGACCTTTTTGGTCCTTGTTCTTTTCCTTGTGACCACACAAACAAACCTAATTCCTTTTCTTCAAGACAATTCCCTGCAGAGTTGAATCCAGGTGAACTGCTCTCTCAAAGAGAGATCTTTCCTCCCTTGTTCAAGTACATATCCTGCATGCCCTCCAATATTCCCAAAAGGAAATGGCTTCAAATTTCTTCACATCCTCATCATCCTTACGCTTATGCTTCTCCAGTCACTCTCTACTTATTAACAAAATTTTAAGTGTACACTACATTATTTTTAGTTAGAATTCACTAATCTTGCATAATTTAAACTCTAGGCCTGTCAATTAGCAATCCCTCCTTCGACCTCCTCCCCAGCCCCGACTCTGATTCTACGAGTTTGACTGGTTTACATACCTCATTTCAGCAGAATCACATGGGCTTTGTCCTTTGGCGACTGGCTTATTTCACTCAGCACGGTGCCCTCAAGGCTCAGCCATGGTGTGGCATGTGGCAGTGTATCCTCCTTTTTTTTTAAGGGCGAATAATGTCCAATGAATGTCCTTTTTCCTATTTCCTTTTAAAAGTGGGGCTCCCAGAACTTTTCACCAGGCTCTGCATTTCCCTAACCCGTGAGGGAAGTGAGATCGTCCCCTTCTTTCCTTCTTTATTGATTATCGTTTCCACCTGGCTTCATTCCCCGATGGAGCTGAAGTTATCTAAACGAGGGCCTTTTCTCTTGAAGCAGTGCCTGTTCCTTACTGAGCTCAAACACTTGTATTTCCCCCCTAGAGCAGGATGTTACAGCTTTCTCCATTGAATCTCATTTTGCTATGCTTGGTCTGTCTATCCATCCAGCCTTCTGATGGCTTTACGGATCCTGATTCTTTATCTGAATTATCCTTGGTTTTTTCCTTGTTTCTTCTTCTGGGTAAGATTCAATAAGCCTGGCTGCTAAGTCCGTATCTAAGGCACTGACAAAGGCTTTGGCTGAGACCGGACAGAGACCAGCGCTGTGCAGCAGGCCCCCGGAGCTTCTCTGTAGGACGAGGGTACTCAAAATCTGGTCCCAGATGCACTGCATAGGAATCACCTGTGATAAATCATTTAAAAAACACAGATTGCTGATTACTCAGCAGTAGAATCAGCTTTGATAGAAGTGGGGCCCAGGAACCTGTATTTTTAATAAGCACTCAGATAATCTCAATGTGCAGCCAGGCATGGGAATCGTCAACCCCAGATTTGACTGCATTCAAAAGCCAAAACAAACGCCAGCGTGATCTGATCCAAACGTGACATCTAGGATGTCCAGCCTGATGAGACGGGCAGAGCCGTGACAGAGCATTGCCCAGTTCTGTGAGTGTGGTTAGTCTACCCTGCCACACACCCATCCGTACAAGTGCTACACAATTGCTCCAGATCGTTCTCTGCTCCTTCCCCCGTCTGCCTCCTCCGCTTTTAGCTTCCCTCTCTGGCTCTGTGTCTTATATTTTGGAGCCACATTTGAGCTCTTCTGGCCCACCCCAGTTCACTGGTTGTGGCTTTCCCTGGGTTCTCTGCAGACAGCTCCGGTTTGGCCTCCCCGTGGCTGCTGGAGTGACTCCTCTTCTCACCCTGGTACACAAAACAGCAGCTCTCGGGGATAAACGAGCCCTCATTGAATATATTGTCCACACCTGCTGGCTTCTCCCGGCTAGGATCTTACTTATTCAGATTTGCATCATTTTCACATTGATTTTGCCCTCACTGTATTTACATTGCCCAACGTACAGTGTGCTGGGGTTGGGGCATAGTAGGTTCTTATTAAATTTCTCTGTCTGACAGCAGAATTCTTTAGGCTGATGCACTAACTCGAACTAGTGAAAATACCACAGGCTTCCAGGCAAGACACACTTGAGTTTGTACCTCAGGCCCACGATTTTTTAGCTGTATGGCCTTACACAAGATAATTAACCTTTCTGAACATAGGGCATCACAACGAAAAATGGCAAGCGTGGGCTAGATGTCTAAGGACACTTTTAGCTCTCACATCGTATGAATAAGTCACAGACGCACCCTTTCTGACGGCTACCCTAGTCCGGGGTCCCCGGAAGGTAATTCTTTGCAGTCAAATTGTGCTTTTCAGATCAAGCTGCTGGAATTCTCTTCTCCCAGCAGCACGTGGTGGGCTGTCACACACCCTCATAAGCATAATCACTCCACAGGCGTCCTCCAGCCCCCATTAATCAGCCAGTCCTGTCACTTCAGTTCAGCAGCACTCCACCACTCACCTAAGTAATTAATCTGGCTTCTGCCCGTGAATTCCTTTCATCCACTTTTGTTTACCACTGTTGAAGCATTTTTTAATCAAAACAATTAAATATGCTAAATCTTCCCCAATTAGGAATGCATTAAAAATTAAAGGTGCTTGAACAGAAATGGTAGAAGAAGCCCTTTGCCTGGTTCTGAGTGCTGCTGCTTAGAACATCACTCCTCCCAGGCACTTTCCGCTCGGGGCTGTTCAGAGGCTGGTGTGCAGAGTCACAGAGGGCTGCGGCTGAAGGCGGCCTAGGAGACGAACCAGCGCCACTGCCTCTCTGCGCACAGGGGAAGCTGAGGCCCAGGGAGATCATGGGCCCTAAGCTCATACAGGGTGTGAGTGATGGGGATTTTGTTCTTTTCGGTGTTATTTTTTTTTTAAAAAAACTAAAATGTGTATATATTTAAGGTATACAACATGATGATTTGATATGCAAAGTGAAATGATTACTATAGTCAAGCTAATAATTTACCTATTTTTTCAGGTAGTTACCATTTTTGTGTGTATGAGAGACCACCTGAAGACTACTCTCTTTGCAAATTTCCAGTAGTCAATACAACATTGTTAACTGTAGTCCTCAGGATGTCCATTAATTAGCAATCTATATGTTTTCAGTCCACAGAACTGCAACTTTGTTGCCTTTGACCAGCAATGCCCCCTTTCTACCTCCTGCTTCCCGGTGACCACTGCTCTACTCTCTGCTGCTCCATGTATGACTTTTTTAGATTCCACATAGAAATGAGATCATACAGTCTTTTTCCTTTTGTGTCCTGATTATTTTGCTTAGCATGATGTCCTCCAGGTTCATCCAGGTTGCTGTAAATCTGTAAATGGCAGGGTCTCTTAATTTTTTAAGGCTGAATGGTATTCAATTATATATATATATATAATATATATAATTGAATATATAATATATATATTCACAATTTTTACACTCTCATCTGAGTGACTGAGATTTGAATTCAGGATTTCTGACTTCTAAGATTCTTCCCACCAAAAGCCTTACCAAGGGCTCATGGCATTCATTTACTCTCTCTCTCTTTTGTTTCCTAAGCCAACCATTATTCTGAAAATAGTTACCGTACTCCTCCGTGGCAAACATTGCACTGCTCTGCTGACAAGAGAGCGGTGAGCAACATAAAAGTCCTTGAACTCATGTAGAGTGTGCAGTTTAATCGGGATGCAGGCAGGTAAAATTTGTTGCTGAACGCTCCCTTGAAAATATTCAATCTAATCCTTCACTCAATTGAATTATAGCCCTAAACGATTTTTCCTTTGTGGTTGCCAGAATAATACAATAACTCATAATAATTATTATATAGTTGCAATTAATTAAAAGTAATGATATTTCAAGAATACCAACTCCAGTTCACAATCTTCAGAAGCCTTTAGCTGCAGAAGGAGTTGACCCTGCAGCAGGGGTCAGTGTCTTGCTCGAATCTGTTTTTCTAGCCTTATCTTGCCAGGCTGACCAAGGGATGGAAACCCAGCTCTGTTCACTTACAGGCTGTGGGACAAAGGCAAAATGACTTTACTGCTTTCAGAATTATGTTCCTCATCCGCCAAATTCAGGTTCCTCAGTGGGACAAATACAGAGACTGCTAATGTGGGGCTCATAGTTCTCTTGGGGTTGGAAGGCAGGCAGACCCGGCTTGGGGAGATCTCCATCTTCTCACAGCTCTCTGGTCTCTCCAGCGTGCAAAGAGATCATAGGCAAAAGGAACTGAGACAGCTGTGATCATTCAGGTGCAAATAAAGCACATTGGTAGCTCCGAAGAAAGAGGAAATGATTCTGATCTAATCCAAAATGCTCCATGGAATTAATGACATTTGAATTGGAGCTTGAGGAAACTTTGGAAAGATGGTGAAAGGGAGAGAGGAAGGGGCAACATGTGCAAAACTGCAGAGTGAAAGTGGGCCAGGCACTGTGTCGAGCCCAGGGGTATATGGAGATGAATGAGAACCACCGCCCCAGGGAGGCCCAAGGGAGAATGTGCAAAGGAAACGGAACTAACATTGTTGAGCAACTGGTATGTACAATACATATTCCTTCTCATTTCAAGAATTATTTGGGCTGGAACCACACAGAAGAGAACATTGAAATTGGGCTAAAGAACTGGGATTTCAGCCCGGATTTCTGAGACTCTAAAACCAAAGGAGCTTTTACTGCTGTGAACTGGTGGTAGCCTATTAACAGCATTTTAGCATCTCAGCATTTCTGGTTTCTATCTCCCTGCTGCAGATGTTACCTCTGAAGATATCCAGACATGCTTTGGAGCATCCGTGGGCATTTCTTATCTGTATTCACAGAGCCTAGACATTGGAGGAGGTTTATCAGGAGAACAGTGTAAAAAATATGGAGGTGGTTTTTCTGGTAAGTATTTAGTTAAAAGTCTCCTGAAAAGAAAGGCCAGACTTTTCCTTGGACACACACTCAGGACATAAAAATGATTCCACACCCCCGTGTCCCCAGTTGATTCCATTTCAGTCAATGGTCCGACTGCAGAGCTGCTAAATACACCAAGCCAATGACCTATGTTGGCTCTATTTTTGAATCAACTGTGGGTTGAGATCACCTTAGAAATATTTAATCTTGTATGGTGCATGCTCTTAGATTTTAAGCACTAGATAAGGTCTAAGTAAGACCTAGGATGGAAGAAGTATGTAGACAGAACCTGGAAAATTGACTGTTGAGATAAAGGCCCATCAGGATACAGTCCAAAGAGAGGGAGGAAGTCCCTGAGAGGGAGAATTTGGTTACCAACTTCAAGCTGAAAGAATAAATATCAAAGAAAGATTATACAGGTTTATTTTGTGATATTTCCTGAGCAAGTCAATATGTATGTTCATGTATTCATTCGTTCATGATGCATGTACTGAGTATTTTTTTAGGTGAGAGACAACGGCGAATGCAGGAATGGTGAAACAGTTTATAGTGTAGTGGGCGAGGTACATAGAAAACAGGTTTGAATTACTCCCATTGTGTGAGGCTGCTCATGTCTCAGGGCCTTAAGTCAATGGTTTCTTCTCTCTGACGCCCTTCCCACCTCACTCCAATTCCCTGCAGAGACTCATTCACTTTTCTAGAAAACTCACTTTTCTTCCCAACCTATTGCCCATCCTCCTATAGATCTGACCTTGCCTTTCTCTGAACCCCTACTGAGCCCCATAGAGAGTTCACTGTTTAATTGGACCTATTTGGCATATGGCAGGCACTGAGTAAACATTTGACATGTGAATGAATAAATGAATGAATGAATTATCATCTGAGAGGGTATGGATTACCGTACTCTCTCCCTCCTCCATGTTGGACTGGGTGGTCCTCCCATTGTCTGCTTTAATCCAGAGTCTGAGCCTGTTTTTAAGTATTTGTCCTATTTTTCCACTTTGTCCTGTTAGTTAACCAAGCAAGGTAAAAGAATGGAAGACAGCTCTTAGAAAAGCACATAAACTTTGCCCCAAATCTCATTAGTGATGCTTGCATACCCATCCTTTGGCTTTTTGGGAAATTAGCTAATGCATTTATCCTCTTGATAGAGCCCAACAAAGATAGATTTGCTGTGGAAGACGTCATTTCTCGGGTGCGAGGTGGCAGTCCTGGCTCGGGTTTCGGCTTAGCTCACAACTCGAGCACCATTTCATATCGTTCCTGGGGGAGGTCACTGAAGTATAGTCCTGCTGTTATTGATTTTGAGGTAAGTCTTTTCGCAGTTGAAGAAACTCTACGTCCGTGAGGAATGAAAGTGAAACAGACCAGATCCTTTCATATTTCTTATTACGAGCCCATCAAAGAACGAGATTAAATGTTAACAGCACACTGAACTGGTGGCCCTCCCCACGCCTGGCTCCAGGGAGTATGCGACTTCAGACCCAGGTGGTAGGGCAGCTGGGCTCAGAAGTGTAACATCTGGTCAGTGCCCGACTTTTAAACTAGTGATCCCGGGGTTTCTTCAGGCTTGGGCGACATGTACAAAATTAATAATTTTTAGGTATACATAGGAGACTTAAAAAAACCTGTCTGTTGAATTGGAGGTTGGCAAACTTTTTTTGTAAAGGAGCAGATAGTAGGTATTTCAAGCCTTGTGGGCCACATACAGTTTCTGTTATACCAGTTTTATTTCTTCTTCTTCTTTTTTACAACCTTCTAAAATATAAAATAAAAAAATCTACTTTAAAAAATAAAATAAAAATATGAAAACCATTCTGAGCTCCAAGTCCGTACGAAAACAAGCGATGGCTTCAGTGTGGTCCCAAACTGTAACTGCCGTTTGCCGCCCCTGCTCTCAGTGGTCCTCTGTCTTCAGCACAGTGGAGCCCCGGCAAGGACGTGAGGGCTCCCATCGGGAAGGTTAGGAAACTGGGGCTCCAAGTACTCAACTGATTTGTTTAAGATCCCAGAGCTCATAGGTAGTAGTACCTGGATCTCAGACCTTTGGGTTTCATATTCAGTTCTCATTTCCCTCTGTCCTCGCACCTTCCTTAAAGCCACAGTTATCAACCACGGGGGGCAATTTTGTGCCCATGGGGAAATTTAGGAATGTCTGAAGACAGTTGTGGTTGTTGCAACTGGGAGCGTACTACTGGCATCTAGTGGGTAGAGGCCAGGGATGTTGCTAAACATCCCATGATGCAAAGGACAGTCTCCACCACAAAGAAATCTGTCCCCAAGTGGCAATAGTGCCAGTGCTGAGAAACCCTGCCTTAAATCCCTCACCTCACAAAGGGAGTAAAATAGCATTCATACTGCAAAGAAGTAATGGTTCTACCAGCTGTCAAACTACCTCTAGTCATATACAAGAATAATCCATTAAAAGAGAATTATATTGGGGGCTTTTAAATAAAATATTATTGTTTTCCTGCCAACGTTCTCCTCATCCTTGCCAATTTTATACATAGAATTAAAATTTCAGGTGTAGATGCATTCCTCTTCTTAAAATATATACCAATAGTTAAACCTAAAAGCCTATTATAATACCCTGCTCTCTATGAAGAGAGAGGTCCAATGAATTAACCTGATTTTATTTCTTCTCCAATAAGAAAGGGTCCATTTTCATACACCTGTAATTCACACAGGGTCTGAAAACTTCTATCATCAAGCTGTTAGTGATTTGGGCAAAAACCATAGAATTGGTATCAGGAGTAATACATAAACTTTCGTGAGCAAGAGGTGAAATTTGCGTTTGCCTTGAGCACACCTTCCAAGGGAAAGACTCATTCATGATTTGAAGACTAAATGCTATCTTTTGGGAAAGAAAGTCTGGGCTTGGGGTGAGAACGATATAGTTTGGTTCATGGCTTGGCAACTTTTGATGTGTAACCTTTGACAAGTTCCTTAATTTTCCGAGCCCCATTTCTCGCTCTGTAACATGGGGATAATAGAATGCTATGCCACAAGGTCAGGAAGAGAGAAGGGGGTACTTAGGAAATGTCAGCGTGGAAACAGGTTCACGGAGGATAAGTGGGCTGGCCAAGGCTCCTGTCTGGTGACCAGCCGAGCCCACTGGAGCCGTGTGCGACAGACTCTGACACCCACAACCACAACCCACGTTAACTCTGAATGGTCTGCACTCCATACATTACGCTGCTGGTGGTTACAGAGCAAGGAAACGACACAACCAGAGCTGCGCTTTGAAAAGAGAATGCTCACGGAGGTATGAAGGGTGAATCAAAGGAGAGAGAGACTGTAGACAAGGGGACGAGTCAGGGGGTTATCTGGAACCTGAAGATCAGAGTGGAAACAATTATTTGCTTGCACATCTCCAGAACATAGCAGTACTTATTTTTATGGTAGGTGCTTTAAGTGAACGTAGCCATCATGTTATGCGATGTGATGTTATGATGTTGTGTTATGTTATATACTGTTCTATTATGTTAGGTTATTTCGTGTTGCCATATCACACTACTTGCCTTCTCTGAACCTATTTTCTCATCTGTAAAATGGGAACAAGATCATTGCCAATATCTTTTCAAGCACTAACCCTCTAAGGTTCTTCTCCCCTTCCCCCGTTTAAGTCCCCTACGGCACTAAGGAGTGCTCCCTTTCCTCTTTCCGAGGGTTCTAGGTGGGAGCAGTGAGAGATGTGAGATGGAATGCTAAGCTTTGCTGGAAGGTCAAAGGGAAGTTGCCCAGTGGTCCTGGGCTTTTCCTGGAACTAAGAGCCACCTTAACCATGGCCACAGGGCTGCCCATTCTGCACTGACTTCTTATCAATGGGGCCATGTTCTCTGAATTTCCAGTAAGTTGTGTTCTTCCCTTGGCTGGAGGCCCAGCCAGTCTTGACGTGACCAGCTGATGACCTCGGCCACAGCCCCTGACCACAGGCCAAGGTCTGTTTGCCACAGACCTTGCCACAGGTCTCTCTGTACACATTTCCAGAAACCCATTCAAGGCCACTGAGGTGCCCTCCACTGACTCTGACTCTAGAGAAGTCAGATTGCTCCAGGCAACTCAGTCCTCTCCCTGAATTTCTCAATGGCCTTAGCAAATGACTCCCACTTAGGACTTCAGGTGACTGTCCTATAAAATGAGGCAACTGGAAAAGAGCTTTCATTTTCTGACTGCATGTTAAAATATCCAGCATTATTAAGCATGCTGACGGTGACCATACATACATGCAATTCTAAAAATATATGCTTTTTTTACTATCATCATATCTAACTAATAAAAATCGTGCTTTATTTTATATTGTTCTTCCCTTCGCAGTGGTATTTCACATTCATTACTTCTTTAGATCCTCCTAAGAGTTCTAGGAAACGAGTTATTATTTCCATTCTGTAGATAATGAGGCTCAGGTTTGGAGAGGGGCAGTTAAGCATCCTAGGCCACAAAGCTAGGAGCTGAGCAGCATTTATTTAGCTTTTACTATGTGACATCCATCAACTGTCATCCTCACAATAAAGGTGGAAGGTAGGGCTCTTTTTCTTACATTGCAGATGAGGAAGAGAGGCCCCATGTGTAAAGTGATGGAGATCACACAGCTGGAAGCAGTAGAGGTGGGATTCAAAGCCAGATTTCCTGCCTTCAGCGTCCATTTCCTCTGCTACATCTGCTATAGTACTCCCCAACCCGGACGGGCTGATCGTGTCCCCCAGGGGACATTTGGCAATGTCTGGAGGCGGTTTTGGTTTTCACAGCTAGAATGTGCTACTGGCATCTAGTAGGTAAAGCCAGAGATGCTGCTAAACATCCTAGGATGCACAGGAATTATAACAAAAATGTGTCCAGCTGGAAATTCAGTAGTGCCGAGGGTGAGAAACCCTGGACTACTACAGTCATGCCTGGAATGGGTTGCCTCAAATGTAAACGATGCTGACCCTTCCCCATACACGTCACCACCCCATACCATTAAGGGACCTGCTTAGCAATGACAACATAAGTACCTATCAAGGACTCTGTTCATTCCTATGTTGAAGGTTGACAGTCAACACACACACACACACACATGCACCCACAAAACTTTTACACCCTTCCTAATTTCTAAAAGTGCCTGGAGAGGGCAGATGAGTTGACACAAATGGCTTTCAAGCTCTCTCTTACTCTGAGGTTGTGGGACCACACATTTCAGTTAATGGTGTCCAGGTTCAAAGTGACTCTTGCACTGAATGGTGTGATCCTGAGCCTCCACTTCTTCATCTGGGGGCTGGGGCTGATTTAGCTCCTGCTTCCCAGAGTGGCTGGGGGGATCAAGTGCAGTGGGATGAAGTGGGGTGTCTGGCTCTGTGCCTGTCCTGTAGCAAGCCTTTGGGGAGCTCAATGGACAGGTCTTGGGCTCTGGGACACACTGCACAGAGCCCAGGGAGGGACCCTGTGTTCTCTCTGTGCCCACAGATGAAGCCTGTCCATGAGCTGCTGCGGCACACGACCCTGGGAGCCCTGGAGACCAAACGCCGGAACCTGCAACAGGCCTTGGATCAGTACCTGATGGAATTCAATCCCTGCCGCTGTGGGCCCTGCTTCAACAATGGGGTGCCCATCCTCGAGGGCACCAGCTGCAAGTGTCAGTGTCCCCTGGGGCGCAAGGGCCCTGCCTGTGAGCAAATGGAAGAAAAAGGTGAGGCTCCTGCATCCTCGCTCGGGTTCTAGCCTGGCCCAGCTCAGAGAGGCCAGCACAGAAAGGGCTTTGGGCTTCCCATTCTCTCTGTCCTATGCCCTCTTGCTCACTACTCTGAGACCCCACACACTGAGCTCTATGGCTGACCCCACACTTAATTAATGGTTCTTACCCTTCCTCTCTGCCATTAAGACCCCCTCTCAGACGAGAACTGTTGTTTCTTACCAACGTGTGAATGAATAGAACAATAATTCCATTTTGGAGGGATACATTAGTTTCCCAGCACTGCCATAACAAGTCGCCTTAAGCTAAGTGGCTCAGAGCAACAGGAGCTTATTGCCTCACTCTCCTGGAAGCTAGAAGTCCAAAATTCAGGTCTAAGTGCTTTCCGGAGGCTCCGAGGGAGAATCTGTCCCATGCCTCTCTCCCAGTCTCTGGTGGCTGTTGGCAATCCCTGGCATTCTTTGGCTTGGAGAGGCATTCCAGTCTGCGCTGTCTTCATATGGCATTCTTCACTCCTCGTCCCTAGTTTCGCTTCTTATAAGAACACCAGTCATTACATCAGGGCCCACCCTGATTCAGCAATAATTCATCTTAACGTGATTTAATCTGCTATTTCCAAGCAAAGTCACATTCACGGGTGAGGGGGGTTTGAACTTGCACGTATCTTCTGAGGAGGCACAGTTCAACTCACTGTACGGGTTCAGTAGGGCCATTACCGTGCAAAGAGTTGTGACGGCAAACAAGGTGGGGCCAGTAAGGGTTAGACATTCACAGCTGCAGCATGAGCCCACTGATACCAGGAAAGAAGCTTCTTGAACATGGGTTGAGAATCCATCTCCTTTACCGAGGAAGGAGTCTGGAGACCTGATGTGAATCCCAACTACATCACTCACTTACTGTGAGACTGTTAATCGCTTCTTTTTTCTGGGGTTCATCTTTCTCATTTAAGTTTTCTTGGAGCTTCAGGAATCTCTATACATGTCCCAATCCCTAAACTTCCAATTTTCCATGCATACAAAACTGCCTATATAGTACATAGAATAATGGCAAAAACACAGGCTACCAAATCAGTGTATGAAGAAAGGTTTTAGAAAAAGTCTGGATAGGTATATCTAAGGTTCTACTCTTAAGTCCATAAAACAAACTGTTGAAGCACCGGGTGGATGGGATGGAGCCTGGTTTTTAAATGAGATGACGATGGTTATAATTTCCTCATCGGGAGGCAGGATAGCGTAGCTCTGGGGTCAACCAGGCCTTTGAAACCCCATGCTGTCAATTTTCACCTGGGAATCCCCTGTAAAATGGGGATACTATCAGCACGTTCATCACAGGTTGTGTTGAGGATGAAACCAGCCAACACATGTGGCAGGCAATGTTATAAGTAAGAGGAAGAGAGAGCTTCATTGGTAGAGGTCTGTCTTGGGTTGGCGCCTGGCTTAAATCACTCCTATGATGGCAGACGGTATACAGATTGAATGAAGCCCAACAAGCTGCCTGTTATTGTGTAGGAGAAATCCTGAGAGGGGCGAGTCACAATGGTAAGCGAATTCCAGAGTCTTTATGAAGAAGGATATTAAGAATAAAAATCAAGCAGACCAATTACCACGGCCAAACCTGATACAGTTTCCTCATGTAAATTGGAAAAAGGTACTGCCTGACGGGTGGGGAAATGAAAGGAACAAAGAGACCGACCACTCAGGGCCAGTGCTTCCCTGCTCCCAGGCCCTAGGATTTCTTGACTTTTCAAGCAGCGTGTGGATGGGATTTCAGCCCCCACTTGTCCCAGTGGCCAGGCAGCTCTCCCAGAGGGACCAAAGGTCAATGAGGAGAAGGAATAACTCACTCCTATTCTGTGCCAGCCCTCTCACAACACTTCATGTGCGTGAACTATTTATTCCCCCAAGGATGTTAGGAGATAAATGCAATATTAGCCCCACTTTACAGATGAGGAAACTGGGGCAGGAGGGAGATGAGATAACTTTCTCAATGTCATCTAGCTGAGGCGTTTCAGAGCTAGAATTTGGACCCAAGTGGTCAAATGCTAGGAGCCAAGCTCTTCACTGCTCCAGTCCACTGATTTATATCCTAAGAGTCAGGAAATTTAGGGAATGAAGGCAGAGATTCTGAGATGATTACATTGACTACCATTTTGGGGAATGGGGAGGGAGGGTATGTCCCCATTCACAGTTGTCAGCCTGACTTGGCTTAAAGAGAAAAACGTGAGCCCTGCCTGGGTAAGTATAATTATGGCATGTCGATGGCCCTGAGAACCAGTGACTCACTTGGATCCCTGTCCACACAGCATAGACCAGAACAGGGAGCAAGAACTACCTAGACATGCCTTTTCAATGGTCTGTGCTGAGTCATATGTACACACAACAGGCATTGGAGAAGGGGGGCATGATGCCAATGCTGCGGGGGTGGAGACAGGGTACAAAGGGCTGGGTCCTCCTCCTCACGGCCCCATTCCTCTGCAGTTACATTCAATCAGTTGTAGAAAGCTCATGGTGTTCCACTGACCTTGTACCAAGTAGGTGGTGGACATCAGGGGGCCTTGGGGCTATCAGACTGGTATTTCAACTAGACAGAGATCTATCTGGAAAAAAAAGTCTAAGGCTGAGAAGTCAGCCACAATGGAGACCCTGTGCTGCAGGTCCCTAGGGATTTTCCCAGCAAACCTTTGCCTCTGAGTCATAGAGGTGGGAGAAACAGAGACGGAGAACCTGCTGGGGCTGCCCCACCAGGGGGCATAATTACAGAGCTGGAAGGAACTTGAAGATAATGTAATCCAATGATTTTCACGCTGGGATCTGAGGAAACTGGGGGTTTTAGGGGCTGCCCAGGGAACCGAGGTGAGCCCGATAGATACCCCAGCTTCAAATAGAACAGTTCCACTCTCATTTGACTTCTATGTCGGGGGCCCATACAAGATTTCATTTTAGAAAAAATAATGAAAAAATAATAATGTTGGAAAAACCCTACCGGAGTAGTCTACCCTTTCCATTTTACAGAGGTGAAAACTCAGGCTGAGAGAGAGAGACGAGCTCGCACAAAGGCCTGGAGCCAGGCAAAGGCAGCAGCCCCAGGCTGGGGGGATTGTATGAGCTGGCTTTCCAGAAGAGCATGGTCAGTGCCTGTTCCGGTGCTCTGTGCAGAGAATCTGTCAGCCATCCTGGGCCCACTGTCAGAGTCTGAGGGCCTGTGATTTGCAAGCCCTCATTCAAAAGTCCAGCAATCCTTCTTACAGGGGTGTGTGTGCCCCCCAGCCAGGCTGTGCTCCCTGTTCCTCCCACCCTCCGGTGGTTGCGTCTTTCTTCCAGAGGGGCACGCCTCCCTGCCTTACTCTACTCTCCATCTTCCATGGCACCACAGACTCTAATGTCATGAGATGGGCTCTCAGGGGCCTCTTCTCACTCCAGCCAGAGTTTCAAATTAAGCGCTAGGTGGAGAGCATAGATCTTGGTTGGCTACACCAAGGCATTTGCCCAAGGAGGGACTGCGGACCACTATAGGGCAACAGGTAGTCCGCCCTCCATACTGTCGGAGCTGCTGCTTGTATGCTAACTTCCTTCTCCCCTGGAAAATGATCTGTGCAGGAGTCAAGGCGGAGGGTCACTGGAGCTGCTGGAGCTCCTGGTCTGCTTGCACATCAGGCACTCAGGAGAGGAGGAGAGAGTGCAACAACCCCCCACCCAAGAATGAAGGCACCCCGTGTCCAGGGCGGGCAGTGCAGACCCAGGCTTGCTGAAGACCTCCGGGCACAGGCTGGGACACATGCGACGGATGCCACCACCTGCAATACCACGGGATAGCGGCTTCTTGTAGCTGAGAGGAAATGCCAATCAACATGGACTTCTTTGTCCTGCCAGCTCCCAGGCCTAGACCAGGCTGTGCCATCTACAACCAGCTGTGTTATTCCCCACAGAACTCAGCCATCCACCAACCAGGTGTTGAGTGCTAACCAGAGTCTCAGTCCTGCCCACAGCACTTTGGATCATTAAAAAAGAAGAAAGAAAAGAGAGAGCGAGTGAGCGAGAGAAATCTCAACCCATGTCTCAGAGGAAGTTAGGGATACAGAGCAGGCAGATGCTCTTGAAACAATCAATGGCCAATAAAACAAAGTATGATGAGAATTATCTTGGTTCTTTGACAATAATATTTGTTCAATCATAGAAGGATTATTAGTAAGATAGGCGGATAATGAAATAATGAGAAAAAAATTAAAGATTAACTTGAGTTCCTTCAATTTTCCTTCATTTTGACTCAACATTTTCTCCTATTCCTTCCATTAATCTCTTGTTTGCTTAAGTTCTTACCACAAATATCATCACATTTCTCCCAATTGTTTTCTCACACTAGCCTCTTCCTTCACTGCATTTTTAACAATTAGTAATTACATAGTGGTGCCCACATCTCCTGTGACTATGTATGACCCATGTCCCCAACCTGAGGGTGGGGATTAGCTTTGTCTGGCTCAGCAATGTGTCCCAAGAGGCCAGGCCTGTGCCTTGAGTAGGGAGGGACCCAACAAGCACCTGTGCATGAAGTGAGGCACTGAGCTCAAGAGACAGTTCAAAGATGGGGTCCCTCTTGGTCAGGCTCCCTGACGGGAGCACAGATTGGAGGGGGTGACCGATAACAATCAGTGCACCTTCCCTGACGCACCTGCGCACCTCAGTATCCCACAGCGTACCAGTCGTGTGTGTTGGGTTGCACCGGCCTTTCGGTTTACCCTTAAGTTTCTCCCCCAGACTGTGAGCTCCTTAACAGCAGACGTCGTATTCCCAGTCAGTACAGGAAACATGTTGATGGATTACATATATAATTACTTTCCCTATCCTTCCAGAATCACCCATCTTTTTACTGTAATAATAAGACCTGTATAGACTCGATACAATTAGAAGGAGTTTCAGGGACACAGGAAACCAATTGCTGAGTGAACGGTGCTCAACTATGAGGCACACAAAGTGCCAAGGGAGGCCGGGTGGGAGAGAGACTGGTCTTTTCGCCTGTATTTTATATACAGAACGGGGCTTGACCCAGACCTCAAAGGGTTTTTGAATGAGGCAAAGAGGGAGGGGACCTTTGGGACAGAAATTCAGCATGTGACAAAATTCGAAGGTAAGAGAGGATACTGGGGGTGTGCGCAGGTGTGGGTGTTGGGAATGGGGAGTGGGGAAGATGGTGAATGTAAATAAAATAATATAAAATACTTAAACGCCTGTCATACAAAATTATTGGCATCACCCTAACTATTATTGTTACTATTATTAATTAAAACTTATAGTTTAAAAGTTTATTTCTGAGCTCTTTAGACTTTCTATCTGAAAGAAGGGGAAAAAGAAGCCCCCCTCACTGCTTCTCATCCTGTCTTTAGTTTACATTTTCAGTTCATTTACACTAATAATTAGTTTCCACTCGTTATTCACTGGGGAGTGGTAGTTACGTGCTGGAGT
>PVKM010009420.1:0-36996 GCA_004027735.1 Carollia perspicillata
ACACATTTTTAGAAGACCAATTTTACTTTTACCTATTTATGGTAGTATTTGCAATGTTAAAATGTACTTAGGTAATATATATTTAAGTAAATCAAATCAAAGAAGGAATTCAAAAGTAACTGGTTTTGAGTTACTCACAGCGTATATTAGAAATTATGAGAGGAGAACACACATTAACAAAGGAACACTGGCAAGCTCAAACGCTAGGTTATATGCTGAGTATTTTTAAAGGTTTAAAAATCATGCTCAATTAGCATACAGTTTTCTCACTTATGTAACGGGTGCATTTCTATCTGTTTGTGTAGAGCAAAGGGTCAGAATCTGAAAATCAATTTATGACTATGTGCCATTCAAAAATGTATTTTTGAATACATTTCAAAATGTATGTGCCAAATCAACTCAGATATGTGCCAAATCAACTCAGATATGTGCCAAATCAACTCAGATATGTGCCAAATCAACTCAGATATGTGCCATTTCAAAAATGTATTCTATAAAATTTACTTCACTGCTCCTAGCACTAATTCTTCAAATAAGCAAGTACAGAGGGCCTCATCCCTTACAACTGCTTTCAGGAAGAAACCTTGAAATTCCTGGTACAGTGCTGGGACTTAGTCTTATATAACATAGGAACTGAATACACAACAGAAAATTTATCATTTTCTTTATGCTGGAGAGGGAAGAAGGGGTGGAAATATGGTTGCAGTATTTAAGGGCTGAAAAGAATGATAAGTCTTTCACAATACCAACAACACTACCATGGAGAACCACCATGGATCTCATCAATTTTATAATTCACGCTTGATCAAAAACTTAGGTTTCCCTCTATGTATCTCAATTAATTCAAACCTTGTACTCTCTCCAAATATAAACTCTGTTGGTATTTCCTAAATATACGACCAAATATCAAAGGAAATCACTCCTTTTAACATCTTTTGATATGGTAAAATTTCCCCGGTAGTAGAAATCTAATATTAAATATGAAATCTCTTAGCCAAGTAGAAAACTACAGCTGTTATGGGTATTACCCTACATAGTCATTATATGCATTATATATTAAATTAAACCTAGCATTACATATGCTTGCACAATTATACTGTGAATGACAGCAGTGATGATGCCAGTGAAATAGGACTATCTTTAGGCCAATGGGTAAGGGAGGGAAATGTAAAAACAAATAGAAAGCTGACAAAGAGTTGAGTATTTTCTGACCAGAAAAAGTAATTTTAAACATAGAAGTATAAAAAGAAAAATATCTCCTTATTTCCCCTTTGTGGAAATAATATGAAACATTTATTATTTATTTTATGTATCAGACAAGAACAGAGCTAATTAATACAACTCTATTGCAGCATTGTAAAAATCATCCCTTCACCACAGTGTAAGATTTAAATGCATCTGCACAAGGGTACGTGTTATTTAAAATGTAGTAAGATCACTGCTGCCCTACCAGGTACTTCCAGTCCCTACCCAGGTCCTACTGCAATACTGGTGGTCCCAGTAGTTTTATTGAAATAAATAATTTTTTAAAAATAAAGCATTTAAAAAGAGAAATCAAAATGCCTCAGTAACTATAATATTCAACTCAAACTACCTATTTAAATGTTATATTTACCTCCCACTAATGAATCTTAATTTCACTCAAACTGGGCAATAAATCTTCCATACTGAAATACCTTTTGCCCAATTAATTAAAAGAAAAACACCAAAATGATTAGTAAAGAAAAGTGTAGGGTTTAACACACCCTTTTAATTTGTTTTAAAATATTTTTAAGATTTTAAAAGTGTTTAAACTTTATAATTTCTAGTAGGAAAACATTATTGGAAAGAATACCATAATGGCAAACCACTGTCACATGTTACAGCTGCATGTGGGGCAGAGGGGTAGGGGTTCTCTTCAACGCACCCCAGCTTTATTCACGAGAAGGTCAGAGGTACACCAGTTGGTATTATTGTGACATCCATTGAGTGATCCAAGTTCCTTTTCCTTCAGCAAGGGCTTTCTCTGTCAGAAGGGCATTACGCTTGACCTCCAAATTTGGCTGACAATTTACTGATTAGATTCATAACCTTTGGGTTGCTCTGATATTTTGACATATTTGTCAGGTTCTGAGCCACATCCTGGAATGCCACCATAACTTCTGGATCCTGCATGGCTGCAAGAACCTATGGATCACTGAGAATTTCATTGAGCACAGGCATTCCTGCCATTCCAGGCATTCTTCCAGGAAAATTACCAGGCATTCCCCCAGGAAAGCCACCTGGAAAAAAACCATACTGAGCTCCTCCTTATTGTCGTCTGGCTTCTTCTTCCCTCTGGGCTCTCTCATGTTCTTCCAGAGCCTTATTAACCCTTTCCATTCTTTCTTTGATCTCTCGCTCTTCACGTTTCCGCTCATACTTTCTCCGATGTTCTGCAATTTTCTGGGCCCTTGGTTGAACTTCTTTCAGCATTGCACTAGCATCTTCATCATAATCCAATTTACATGCAAGGGCAAGATCATGGGCTGCTTCTTCCTAATGGCCCAGAAGTCTGTGTGCTTTCCCTCACCATTTATAAGGCTGAGCTGAATCAGGGTTTATTTCAATAGCTCTGTAACAATCTTGAATGGCAGCATTTGGCTTCTGTAGTTTGATGAAAACACTGGCTCTCTTGGCATACAGAATGGCCAAGCGAGGATTCAGCTTGATGGCATCTGTAAACAAGTCAATGGCTTTCTGTAGCTCACCATCATTTAGGGCATCAATGGCAGCCACTTTTTTATTGTTTGCCTGATCCATCATCTCCTCGGTTATCTCTACATTTTGATCTCCCATTTCCTGAGGGGCATCAGTGTCTGCTTCAATCACACCCTCATTGTCAATTTCTAGGTCACTTTCCTCACTTGATGGTTTGTCTGTCTTTATGTCCTCCTCTACCTTCTTACTATCTGTTTTTTCTTCCTTATTTTCTTCTGATTTGGCTTTATGAGTAGCAGGTGGTATTTTACCTCCCATGCTCTCCACCCACTCCCTCAGGAAGCGCATTTCCTCAGTATGCAGAATGCTCAGATCCTGCCTACACATCTTCATGAAGGCCCGAAGCTCGCTCACTTTGCAGGGATCCATGCCGGGAAGTTGCGGGATGCAGCAGGCGTGGCTACAATTGCTAACTCAGCATTACCAATTGGAAGGGGGCAGCTGCCGCGAGGCAGAACAGACTAGAACCTAAAATAAAAAGCTTCTTCATGACCAAATAAAACATTGTCAAAGTGAAAAGGGAACCAATTATATGGGAAAATATATTTTCCAATGATATCTCATACAATGAGTAGATCCTCAAAATGTATAAAGATCTCACATGATTGTACTCCAGGAAGACAAACAATCCAATTTAAAAAAAATGGACAAGGAAACTGAACAGACACTTCTCCAAGGAGGGCATATAGAGGACCCAGTGACATAAGAAAGGATGCTCAGCATCACTAGCCACCAGAGAGATGCAAACTGAAACCACAATGAGATACCACTTCACAGCAGTCAGAATGGCCATCAGAAACATCATAAACATAGCATTGTTTGCACAAATCACCTAGCAGTAAGTGATAGTGGGACTGTGGAGAAAAGGAAACCCTAGTGCACTGTTGGTGGTAATGCAAACTGGTGCAGCCACTGTGGAAAACAGTGTGAAATTTCCTCAGAAAACTAAAAGTGGAACTGCCTTTTGACCCAGGAGTTCCACTACTGGGATTTTACCTGAATAACCCTGAAACAAGAATCCAAAGAAAGGTATGCACCCAAGTGTTCATAGCTGCACAATTTACAATAGACAAATGCTGGAAGCAACCTTAAAGCCCATCTGTAAATGAATGGATCAAAAAACTATGGTACATTACATGTTGGAATACTATGCAGCAGAGAGAAAGAAGGAGCTTCTACCTTTTGCAAGAGCATGGTTGGAACTGTAGAGCATTATGCCAAGTGAAATAATCCAGGAAGTGAAAGACAAATACCATCTGATCTCACCTTTAAGTGGAACCTAATCAACAAAACAAACAAGGAAGCAAAATAAAACCAAGAATATTGAAATTAAGATCGATCAGGTAGTAACCAGAGGGAGGTGGAAGGGATAATGGGGGAAAAATGGGAAGGGTTTTCAGGAACAGCTATAAAGGACTCATGGACAAAACTAAGAGGAGGTGGAATCAGGGGAAGGAGGTGGGGATATCTGGGGTGGTGGGGAATAGTTGGGGATAAATGAAGACAACTGGACTTGAAAATAAAACAATTAAAAATACATGAATACATAAATAAATAAATAAACAAATAAACAAGAAACTAAAAATGGAATTGCCATTTGACCCCACAATTACACTATTGTTATTATACCCTAAGAATTCTGAAACACCGATCCAAAAGAACATATACACTCCAATATTTATAGCAGCACATTTATAATAACCACATGCTGGAAGCATCCTAGGTGCCCATCAGTAAATGAGTGGATAAATAAACTGTGGTGCATTTACACAATCAACAGAAAGAAAGAAGGAGTTTCTACCCTTTGTGACAACATGGATGAAACTAGAGAGCATTATGTTAAGTGAAGTAAGCCAAGCAGTGAAAAATAAATACTGTATGATATCATCTGTAAGTGGATCCTAATAAATGAAACAAACAAGCAAGCAAAATATAACTAGAGACATTGAAATTAACAACAAAATGACAGTAACCAGAGGGGATGTGGGAAGGGATAATGAGGGGACAAGGGGGAAGGATTTTCAGGAACATCTATAAAAAACAAATGGACAAAATCAAAGGGGGGTAGGATGAACACTGGGAAGTGAGGATACATAAAGGGGGAATGGTGGGAAATGGCAACAACTATAGTTGAACAACATTTTTTTTTAAGTTTTAAAAAGTCATCACTCTGTTCTACCATCTATTTACATGACTTTCCTTTTCTTTCTTAGGTCTTTTTTTCTTTATTGTATCTTTTATTGAGTTTCCTTTTTCAATGTCCTTTCTCCTTCCAATCTATATGTCCTTTTTTTCCTTTATCATCTTTTTCACTTCCTCAATTTTTCCTCTTTGCTTCTATATACACCATCCTTCAAGTTTCACAAACCATCTGCTGTTTACACAGACACTATGCAATTTACAAACCTTTTGCAACTTTCCTAGTCCATTTTAGTTTGCTTTCCTTTAACTTACTTAGAAATGAACAACTTATTTTTTTTATTATCTCGTATCTTTTTTTAACCAAACCAGACCTTTTCCAACTTAATTAAAATTCCTAATACATAGAAAACCTTTTTGGTATTTTTAATTATTTACTTACACATTTATTTATTATTGTATATTTTTCATTATCATTTATACCGCTTATACTTCCCTCCTGCCTGTAATTACCACCCTTCTATCTGTGCCCATGAGCCCTTTTTCCTTTTTGCTCAATCCTTCTCCTAAACACCCATAGCTGTCATCCTGTTCTCTAAGTCTATTTTGCCTGTTAGCTCAGTTTGTTCATTAAATTAAACCTATTAGTGAAATCAGATGGTATTCATCTTTCTCAAAATGGTTTATTTCACATAGTATAATGTACTCTGTGTCTATTCATGCTGTTGCAAATGGTAAAATTCTATTCTTTTTTTATGGCCAAGTAATATTCCACTGTGTAAATGTCCCATAGTTTAATCTACTCATTTACTGAAGAACAATTGGGCTGATTCCAATTCTCAGTGATTGTAAACAACCTTGCAATAAACACAAGGGTGTTTATGTTCTTTTGAATTCAACAAATATATCTGTTTCTTCAGATATATTCCCAGAAGTGGGATTGCTACATCAAAATGCAGATCCATTTTTAATTTTTTGGTGTATCTCCATACTGGTTTATACAATGGCTACACCAATCTGCAGTCCCACCAACAGTGCAAAATGGTTCCCCTTCTTCTACATTCTTGACAGCACTTGTTTGTTAATTGATGATAGCGATTGTGACTGGTATGAGACGATATCTCATTGTGGTTTTAATTTGCATTTCTCTGATGATTAGTGAAGTTGAGCATCTTTTCATATGTCTATTGGCCATCTGTATGTCCTCTCTGGAGAAGCATCTATTCAGGTCCTTTGCCCATTTTTTTTTGGGGGGGGGGTTGCTTGTTTTTTTTTGGTAGTGAGCTTTGTAAGTTCTTTCTAAATTTTGGATATTAACTCATTATCAGATATATAGGCAAACATGTTCTCCAATTCCACGTGTTGTCTTTTTATTTTGTTGATCATTTCCTTGGCTGTGCAAAAACTTTTAGTTTCATGTAGTCCCAATTGCTGATTTTTTTGTTTCCCTTGCCTGAGGAGATATATTAGATAAAATATTGCTACAAGCAATTTATAAGATTTTACTGCATATGTTTTCATCTACAATATTTATGGTTTCATGTATAACCTTTAAGTCTTTAATATACTTTAAATTTATTACTGAGTATGGTTAAAAAGGTGTTCTAATTTAATTTTTGGATGTATCCATCTAATTTCCCTGACACAGTTTATTGAATAATCTGTCTTTATCCCATTGTATGTGATGCTTCCTCTGTCAAATATAAATTGAATATAATGTGAATATTCAATTTATTTCTTGTATTATTCACATGTGAAATATGCTGTTCCAAGGCTTTTTTGGAATTTATTTTAATAGTGCATCAATTTCAGTAGGTGTAATTTTTCTATTCAGTTTCTCTGAATTTTCCTGATTTAGTTTTGGAAAATTATATATTTCTAGGAATTTATTCATTTCATCCAAGTTGTCCATTTTTTTTTGCATATTGTTCATAGTATTTTCTTACAACTCTTTGCATTTAAGGCTACTATCTCATTGTTGACTTTCTGTTTCAAAGATCTATTCATTGAAATCAATATGGTATTAAAATCCTTTTCTATGACTATATTTCTCTTGATCTCTCCCTTTGTGTACCTCAAGATTTGTTTTACATACCTAGGTTTTTCTATATAGGATGCACAAATGTTTACTAGAGTTATATTCTCTTGTTGAGTTGTTCTCTTTATCATAATGTACTGTTCCTCTTTGTCACATACAATAGTCTTGGTTTTGAAGTCTATATTATAGGATATATGTATTTTTACCCAAGTTTTTTTCCATCTGCATAAAGTATCTTTTCTATTCCTTTACTCTTAGACTGTGTGTATATTTGCTCTGAGATGCATTTATTGGAGACAGAACATGTATGGGTCTTGTTGTTTTGTCTACTCAGTGGCCTTATGTTTTTTGATTTGAGCATTTAAGCCATTTCATTGAAAGTGATTATTGATAAATACATATTTATTGCCATTTTATTTTTAAATATTTTCCTTTGTTTTATTTTTCTTCTTGCAGCAAGCCCTTTAACATTTGTTGAAATATTGGTTTGGTGGTCACAAAATCTTTCAGCTTCTTATTTGGGGGGAAGTTCTTTATTTCTCCTTCAATTTTAAATGATAGCCTTGCTATGTAAACTAGCCTTGGTTGTAGCTCCTTGCTTTTCATTACCTTGAACACTTTAATCCAATGTCTTTTGGCCTAAAATCCAATAGCCATCTATTTGAAGTTCCCTTGTAGGTAAGTAACTACTTTTCTCTTCACCTTTAAGTTTTGCTATTTTAAGTATGTTGTGCCTTAGTGCGAGCTCTTTTGGGTCCATCATTTTGGGACAGTAATTACTTCATGGAATTGTGTATATTTTTCCTTCATCGGGTTAGTTTAATTTTTGGTCATTATTTCTTGATCCCTTGCTCACTTTCTTCTGGTATCCCCATGATATGTATGCTGTTATGAGTCATATTTTACCAGATGTCTTAAACATTCCTCATTTTATACTTTTTTTTGCTGTTCTGCTTGGGTCTTTTTTCTGTCTTTTCTTCCAAATTGCTCATTTAATCCTCTACCTCATTTAATCTACTACTTATTCCTTCCTAGTATTATTTATTTTAGATACTGCATTCTTTATTTCTGACTGCTCCTTTTTGTGTTTTCTATGTCTTTTGTTATGCACTTGAGATTTCTCATAAGTATTACTCTAAAATCTATACCTGATAAATTACTTGCCGCCATTTTATTTATTATTTTTCCTGGAGAGTTCTCTTGTACTTTCATTTGGCACATGTTTCTTTGACTTCCTATTTTGGTGGCCCCTTTGTGTTATTTCTATGTATTAGGTAAATATGCAAAGACTCTGGTTCAGACCTACATCAGATTTTGTCTGTGACCTGTTATGGATAACCTGTTTGGAGCTCTCAGCAATCCACAGCTCGTGGCTTCTTCTGCTGGTGTGTTCAGAGAAAACCAAGCTTCATACTAGGACTGGCCTTTCCCAGAACCAGGACCAGTGAAGGGTTATCTAAAGTCTCAAACCTCCCACAGATGCACCATTGTCTGCAGGCTTTCTGTTAGACTTAATCAATGTAACTTCCTCCAGCTGTACTCCTCATCAGCTCAGTTTAAGCTTCCCAGGGTATGGTGAGGGTATGGTGAGGGAAGCACTCCTGCACTAGTGCTTCCTCCTGCACTAGTGCTTCCTCCCAGACTGATGCTGCATGGAGTGAGTAATCTGCCTGAGAATGATGGCTTCTGCAGAATCAGGGAATGACTGAGCCTAGGGATCCTGGTAGTTGAACATTCAGATCTTTTCCTACAGGCAACAACACCCAACTCTCCTCATGTGACTATAGTATGCTCTTCCCTCCTCTTGCTGGAGCCCAGGGTATGTATGTGGTGTGAATAAAATTTTGTGTTTGTCCTTTAAGAGGCTATCTGTGTCTCTATTTTTCTCTCCCTGGTGGACAGAAATCTCACTGCTTTTCACAGACAGATGTTATTTGGATTCCTTTTCTAGTTATGGCGATTTGGAGGGGGAGCTGAACTTGGGATTTATTTTTTAATTAATTAATTAATTATAATTATTTTGTTATGGTTGTTCAAGTATTGTCTTCATTTTCCTCTCATCATTTACCCCTGCCTCACCCACCCCCACCTCCCACCCTCAATCCTACCCACCTTTGGCTTTGTCCATGGGTGGGGTGTACATGTTCCTTGACCACCTTTCCCCTTCTTTACCCTGTTATCCTCCTAACTTCCCTCTGGTTACTATCAGTTTGTTCTTTATTTAAATGTCTCTGGTTGAATTTTGCTTGCTCTTTCATTTTCTTGATTAGTTTCCACTTATAGGTGAGATTATATGGTATTTCTCTCTAGTGTACCATAATTTTTTGATCAAGAATCCCAAAACACCAACTTGGAATTTCAATCCCATGCTTCTCAGAGGGAACACTCTTGATGCTTGCTGTAATATCCCTCTATAATTTCAGCTGCCACTTGCAGGAGCCCAGCCACCTCTCTCAGGACTTTGCACTTCCAATCCATCTCAATGTTGTTTCTTCCATAAGTCCTTGATTATAAGGCTTCTCTACAGTCTGTGTTCAATAACCAAATGGTCATTGAGGATGACTTTTCTAAAATTTAGTTGTGATTCCAGTTTGTGCCTGAAAGGTTAATGTAGCTTCCACCTACTCGACTGCCATCTTGGATCTCTTCTATATAACTTTTGACTTCATCTTTTATTTTTTTCTTTGGCCCATTCATCTTATTAGTATATTGTTTAACCTTCACATATTTGAGTGTTTTTTTACTTCTTTTATTATTTTATGATAATTAATTTCAAAGCACTGTGTTCAGAGAATATGCTTGGTATAATTTCAATTTTCTTGAATTTATTGAGGTTAGTCTTGTGACCCTACACATAATCTACCTTTGGAAATATTCCATAGGCATGAAGAAAAACATATAACCTGAATTTCTGAGGTGAAATTCTTTGTCACCGTCAATTATTTTCATTTGTTATAATGTGTCATTTTAGATCTATATTGCATTTGTTGTTTTTCTATCATTTAAATTTACTTTTTATTCTTATGCTTTTGAACGTTTAAGAATCTGCAAAATGATGTGGAAGAGTTTCATTAACATGCTCAAGAGGCTATGATGGATGAAACCCCAGATTCTTCTAAACTCCACATGTTGATAGACATGGGCTCTAGTTTCTGTGTGGAGCTACCTGAATTAGCCCGACTAAAACAAGAGCTACAGCAGCTTCCATAGATGGATGAAGTAAGACTGACTCTATCAGACCCACAGCAAGTCAATTTGGATGTCATGAAGAAATTGATAGACTCTGGGGTAGGGTTGGCTCCTCACCATGCTGTGGAAAAAGCAATGGCTGAACGACAGGAGCTCCTTACACACTCTGAGTGATGGGAAGGAAAGGCTAAGGTCTGCCTACAGGCAAGATAAACACATATATTGGTGACTGTTGCCTTTTTATTTTTTAACATATTTTATTGATTATGCTATCACAGTTGTCCCATTTTCCTCCCTTCACTACTCTCTGCCCAGCACACACCCTCCCATCCACATTCCCCCACTTCAGTTCATGTCCATGGGCCATACATATAAGTTCTTTGGCTTCTACATTTCCCATACTATTCTCACCCTCCCCCGTCTATTTTCTATGTACCATTTATACTACTTATTCTCTGTACCTTTTCACACTCTCCTCTTTCCCACTCCCCTGTTGATAACTATCCATGTGATTTTCATTTCTGTGGTTTTGTTCCTCTTCTAGTTGTTTGCTTAGCTTGCTTTTGTTTCTGTTTTAGGCATGGTTGTTAATAACTGTGAGTTTGTTGTCATTTTACTGATCATATTTTTTATCTTCTTTTTAGATAAATCTCTTCAACATTTCATATATATGTAAGGGCTTGGCAATGATGAACTAACTCCCTTAATTTGACCTTGTCTGGGAAGCACTTTATCTGCCCATCCATTCTAAATTAAAGCTTTGCCAGATAGAGCAATCTTAGATGTAGGTTCTTGACTTTCATGGCTTGGAATACTTCTTTCCAGCCCCTTTCTTGCCTGTAACGTCGCTTTTCAGAAATCAGCTGACAGTCTGATGGGAATTCCTTTGTAGGTAACTGTTTCCTTTTCTCTTGTTGCTTTTAAGATTCTCTCCTTATCTCTAATCTTGGGTAATTTAATCATGATGTGCCCTGGTGTGTTCCTGCTTGGATCCAACTTCTTTGGGACTCTTTGAGCTTCCAGGACTTCCTGGAAGTCTATTTCCTTTGCCAAATTGGGGAAGTTCTCTTTTATTATTTGTTTAAATAAATTTTCAATTTCTTGCTATTCCTCTTCTCCATCTGGTACTCCTATAATTCAGATTTTGGAACATTGAAAGATGTCCTGGAAGTTCCTAAGCCTCTCCTCATTTTTTTTTAATTTTAATGTTTTATTTTAGTTGTTCTTCATGCACAGTTTTCTGTTTTTTACTCTCTCCTCATTTTTTTTTTTTGAATTCTTGTTTCTTCATTCTTTTCCGGTTGGATGTTTCTTTCTTCCTTCTAGTCCACACCACTGATTTGAGTCTTAGTTTTCTTCCCATTAGTATTGGTTCCCTGTACATTTTACTTTATTTCACTTAGCATAGCACTTCATTTTCCCCTCTAATTTGCAACCAAATTCAACCTATTCTGTGAGCACCCTGATTACCAGTGTTTTGAACTGTGCATCTGACAGGTTGACTATATCTTCATTGCTTGGTCGTATTTTTTCTGAAGCTTTGATCTGTTCTTTCATTTGGGCCATTTTTTTTTTTTTTGTCTTGATGCACTTCCTACATAGTAAGGGGTGGAGCCTTAGGTATTCGCCAGGATGGGGTAACCTATGTTGCTGTGTTGTGAGGCTGTATGTGGGGAAGTGGTCTGAGAGGGAACAATGGCAGTTTCTCTGCTCTCTGCCAGATTTCAGTCACTTTCTCCACTACCGACAAGCAAAGTGGCCCCTTCAGGTGCTGATTCCTGAGTGGGTGGGTTTGTGTACATTCTAGGACCCTGTAGGTGACTCCAACAAACTGTCCTGTGAGACTGGGAGTTTATCCCATGGCCTCAACCACCACAGGTGTTTTCAATCTGTGGTTTGAGGCTTTATTTCCCCAAGACGAAGCCTTGGCTTGTGCAGTTTGTTTCACTCCCCAGTTCCTCTCAGTTAAATGCACACAAACATGGAACTGCCTGCTCCACTAGCCACTGCCTCACCGGGTCTACCAGTGATGCCTTGCCAGCCTTGCTCCACAATTTGCCACCTCACTGGATCCACAACCGCCGCCTTGGCAACCCCAGGCCTCCAGCCACTGACTAGCTGTGAGTCCTCTTTGCCCAGCTGTTTCTCCGCCCCTCCTACTGCTCTGGATGAATGTGTCTTCTTTAACTCCTTAATTCTTGAACTTCCGTATAGTTCGATTTTCTCTCAGTTCTGGTTGTTTTTTGTTTTTAAATTATTGTTGTTCTTTTGGTTGTGTGAGGAGGCACAGTGTGTTTACTTATACCTCCATCTTTGCCGGAAGTCCCTGTTGTTTTTTAATTTATTTTTATTGTTGTTCAACTATGAATTTTCTGTTTAGATCATCTACCTAAAGTTGCCAATGTAGTATTAAGTTCCCAACTATGATTTTTTGTCTATTTCCTTTTAGTTTTGTTATTAGTGCCTTATATATTTTCATGCTTCTTAATTGGTTGCATATATCTTGAGAGGTGTAATGTCTTATTTATGTAGTGTTCACTTTATCATTATAAAATATCTATCTTTGTCTTTTGTTATTTTACTGTCTCAAAATTTATTTTTAGATGTAAATATGGCCACACAAGCTTTTCTGTCAATATTATTTGCTTGTAAAATCATTTACTCCCTTTTTACTTTGAGTTTAAATTTCTCTTTGTAGCTTAGATGTGTCTAATAAAGGTAGCTTATTGTCGGGATTTTTTAAAAATTTTATTTATTTATCTTTAGAGGGGAAGGGTAGGAGAGAGGGAGAGAAATACCAATGTATGGTTGCCTCTCGTGCATCCCCTGCTGGGAACTGGCCTGCAACCCAGGCATGTACCCTGACTGGGAATTGAACTGTGATCCTTTTGTTCACAGGCCCGCGCTCAATCCACTGAGCTACACCAGCCAGGGCTGTTATTGGGATTTTTAAAATCTAATCTGCCACTCTTTGCCTCTATATTGCTGAATTCAGTGCATTTTCATGAAGGTTAATTATTGAAGTATAAGGATTCTATTGTCATTTTGTCTTCTGTTTCCTGGTAGCTCTCTTCTCTCAGTGGCTCTATTTTTAAAATTTAATCTTTATGAAACTTTGTCCCATTATCATGTATTTTGCTTATACCCCTCTCCCCCCAGCAATCACCACACTGTTGTACATATCAATGAGTCCTTTTTGGTTTTTGCTCAATCCCTCTATCCCCCTAACCTCTCCACCTGACTCATAGTCATCCAGGTCTCCATCTATGAGTCTGTCCCCATTTTCCTTGTTCAGTTTCTTCATTATATTCCTCATTATATGAGGAATATAATGAGTGAAATCATATGGTATTTGTCTTTCTGACTGGCACATTTTACTTAGCATAGTATTCTCTGGTTCACCCATACTGTTGCAAAAGGTAAAATTTTCTTCCTTTTTGTGGCTGAGTAGTATCCATTGTGTAAATGTCTCAAGTTGTTTTATCAACTCATTTATTGATGGACACTTCAGTTGCTTCCATACCTTGATGATTGTGAATAACATGGCAATGAACATATGAGTGATTATGTTCTTTTGAATTAGTCTTTTGAATTATTTGGATATATTACCAGAAGTGAGATTGCTGGGTCAAAATGCAGATCTACTGTTAATTTTTTGAGATATCTCCATACTGCTTTCCACAGTGGCTGCACCCATTTGCATTCCCACCAGCTATGCAAAAGTGGTCTCATTTTTTCACATTTACATCAGAACTTCTTGTTTGTTAATTTATTGATGATAGCCATTCTGACAGGTGTGAGATGGTATTTCACTTAGGTTTTATTTTTTAAGATTTTATTTATTTATTGTTAGAGGGGAAGGGACAGAGAAAGAGAGGAAAAGAAACATCAGTGTGTGATTGCCTCTTGTGTGCTCCCTACTGGGGACTTGGCCTTCAATCAAAATGATGACTTTGTGGTTTGCAGGCCAGCATTCAATCCACTGAGTCACAAATGCCAGGGCTCATTGTGGTTTTAATTGGCATTTCTCCAGTGATTAGTAACATTGAGCATCTATTTTTTTTCTTTCTTTTCTTTTTTTTTATTGTTGTTCAAGTACAGTTGTCTCAACATTCAACCCACCATGCCTCCATGCCCCAATCATCCCTGCCTCCCACCCTCGAACCTAACCCCCTTGGCTTTGTCCATGTGTCCTTTATACATGATCCTTGTTAGTCCTCCCCATATTACCCCCTATTATCCCTCTCCCCGCTCCTCTCTGGTTACTGTCAGTTTGTTCTTTATTTCAGCGTCTCTGGTTGTATTTTACTTGTTTGTTTGTTTTTGTTGATTAGGTTCCACTTATAGGTGAGATTATATGGTATTTGTCTTTCACCACCTGGTTTATTTAACTTATCATGATGTTCTCCAGTTCCATCCATGCTGTCATGAAAAGTAGGAGCCCCTTTCTGCTGCGTAGCATTCAATTGTGTAAATGTACCACAGATTTTTGATCTACTGGCATCTTTTCATTTGTCTATTGGTTATCTGTATGTCTTTTTTAAATTAGTGTCTATTTAGGTCATTTGCCCATTATATTTTGGGTTACTCCTTTTTTTTGGTGTCCAGTTTTGTATGTGCTTTATAAATTTTGGCTATTATCTCTTTATCAGATGTGTTGGCAAATATATTTTCTCATTCTGTGTATTGTGTTTTTATTTTGTTGATGATTTCCTTGGCTATGAAAAACTTTAGTTTGATGTAGTCTCATTTGTTTACTGTTCTGTTTTTCCTTGCTTGGGGAGACATATCAGATAAAAAAAAATAATAGCAATGTCCATGATTTTGCCACCTAGTTTTTTCTGTAGGATTTTTATGTTTTCAAGTCTAATATTCAAGTCTTTGATAAATTTTGAGTTTATTCTTATGTATGGTATAAGGAGGTGATCTAGTTTTAACTGTCTAGTTATCCCAACACAATTTATTAAATAAACTATCTTTAGCCCATGGTATGTGCTTGTTGCCTCTATCAAATATTGATTAAAAAATGTGAGTTTACTTCTGGGCTCTCTATTCTGTTCTATTGATCTATGTGTCACTTTCTATACCAGTACCATGCTGTTTTGATTGTCATGGGCTTAGATTATAGTTTGATATTAGGGAGTATGATTTCTCCAACTTTGTTCTTCTTTCTCAGGATGGCTATTGCTATGCAGAGACTTTTGTGGTTCCATATAAATTTTTGAAATATTTGTTCTGTGAAATACGTCATTAAAATCTTGATAGGAATTGTGTTGAATCTGTAGATTGCTTTGGCTACTATGGACTTCTTAATGATGTTAATTATTATTATCCATGAACACTGTATATGCTTTCACTTATTTGTATCTTCTTCAATTTCTTCCTTCAGTGTCTTATAATTTTCTCGGTACAGGTCTTTTACATCCTTGGTTAGTTTTATTCTTAGTTAATTTATTCTTTTACTGAAGCAATTATGATGGGGTTGCTTTTCTTTTTTAAAAAATATTTTTTATTTTTAGAGAAAGGGGAAGGTAAGGAGAAAGAGTAGGAGAGAAACATCAATGTGTGGCTGCCTTCATGTGTCCCCCACTGGGGACCTTGCCTGCAACCCAGGCATATGCCCTGACTGGGAATCAAACTGGTGACCCCTTGCTTCACAGGCCCATGCTCAATCCACTGAGCTACACCAGCCTGGGCAAGGGATTGTTTTCTTAATTACCCTTTCTGTTAGTTCATTATTGGCATATAAAAATGCAATTGGTTTCTGAATAATTTATCTTTTGAATATATTATATTGATCATGTTATTACAATTGTCTCATTCTCCACCCCTTTATTCTACTTTGCCCTACACCACCCTTCCATCTGCATTTCCCCACCTGAGTTCATGTCCATAGATTGTACATATAAGTTCTTTGGTGTTTCCATTTTCTATATTATTCTTAACCTCACCCTGCCTATTTAATACCTACCATTTATGCTTCTTATTCCCTGAACCTTTCCCCCTACCCTCCCCTGTGGGGAAGTGTTGTCCGGCATAGGCCCCTGACTATGGTGGATGGAAATAATTCTACCAAGACATGATCTTCTTGGGCAGGAAAGGTGGCCAATCTCTCAAAGAAGCATCTTGAGCCTGTTCCTCAACGGGTTTGTATTGGGTTCAGTTTGCATAGTAATGCAGGATGTAAAGCTCATTAATCATTGCAAGGCAGTAATAATCAAACAATAGATAACATTCAAAGAAATATGAGGGCTTATTCTGAGTCAGGGTCAGATAGCCATTGGTTGTAAAACTTCAGGAAACTTACTCATTTTATGCTTGGACCCTTATCATTTAAACTGAGGACATTCTTAAAAAAGCAAGTTTCACAAGATTTTATGCATTCTTTTCTTCAGCCTGATTGCCCTGTAAACCTGCCCTTTCTAGCACAGGGCTGCCCCCACCTCCAGCATTGTTTCAGGCTTAAGTTAAGTGGGGGAAGTAAGGCAGTCAAGTGATTAGGAGACTTCTTACAGACAGAATGAGGACTCAGGTTATGTCAGAGCCAAGGGGTGAGGGTCCACCCCTTTTTATAGTCCCCCAAGTCCTTCCCTGATGGCCTCATCATAACCGTGCCTGTCTTAGGTCATCCCTCTTTTACCCATCATTGACTAACCAGTCATCCGCCCAGGACCAAGCAGGGTGAATTAAAGGGGGCAGAGGCTGCACGCCTGCTAGGAGGATAAGCTTTTTCTACTTAGTGGCTTATTGTCCCAAGGTCTCTTTACTCAGCCTGAGCCATGAAGGATTACAGCTTCTGAAAGGAAGCTGCACAAGGAGGCTTCCTTTTGCAGTGAAGTTCCCAACACTCTCCTCTCCACCTTCCCACTGAAAACCCTCCATGTGATCTCCATTTCTGTGAAACTCTTCCTGTCCTAGTTGTTTGCTCGGTTAGTTGTTGATTTTTTTTTTTTTTAGGTTCAGTTGTTAATAATTGTAAGTTCTCTGTCATTTTACTGTTCATATTTTATTATCTTCTTTTTCTTAGATAAGTCCCTTTAACATTCCATATAACAAGGGCTTGGTGATGATGAACTCTTTTAACCTGACCTTATCTGGGAAACACTTTATCCGCCCTTTAATTCTAAATAACTTTTCTGAATGAAGTAATCTTGGGTGTAGATCCTGGACTTTCATGACTTCAAATATTTCTTGCCAGCCTCTTCTGGCCTGTAAGGTCTCTTTTGAGAAATCAGCTGATGATCTTATGGGAACTCCTTTTTAGATAACTGTCTCCATTTCTCTTGCTGCTTTTAAGATTTTCTTCTCTTTAATCTTGGGTAATTTAATTATGATGTGCCTTGGTGTGTTCCTCCCTGGGTCCAACTTCTTTGGGATTCTCTGAGCTTCCTGGACTTCCTGGAAGTCTATTTCCTTTGCCATATTGGGGAAGTTCTCCTTCATTACATTTTCAAATAAGTTCTCAATTTCTTACTGTTCCTTTTCTCCATCTGACACCCCTATGATTCAGATGTTGGAACATTTAAAGTTGTCCCAAAGTTTCTTAAGCCTCTCCTCATTTATTTTTGAATTCTTGATTCTTCATTCTTTTCTGGCTGAAGTTCTTCCTTCTGCTTCAAACCATTGATTTGAGTCTTGGTTTCCTTCCCATCATGGTTGGTTCCCCGTGAATTTTCCTTTATTTCATCTTTCACAGTGTTTTTCCTCTATTTTGCAGCTGTAATCAACCAATTCTGTGAACATCCTGATTACCAGTGTTTTGAACTGTGCATCTGATAATTTGGCTATGTCTTCATCACTTAGTTGTATTTTTTCTGGAGCTTTGATCTATTCTTTCATTTGGACCATTATTTTTGTCTTGGTGTGCCTGTTATGTAAGAGGTGGAGCCTTAAGTATTTGCCAGGGCGGGGCAACCCACTTCCCTGCTGTGTGGTGCTGTATGTGGGGGAGGGTTCTGAGAGGGGACAGTGCAGCTTGATCATGTCTCAGCTGGCCTTCAGTCACTTCCTTTTCTACCTACAAGCAAATTAGACACTTCTGATGCTGATTCCCAGGTGGATGGGTTTGTGTACATTCTAGGACTCTGTAGGTTTCTCCAATGAACTTTTGTGAGGTTGGGAATTTCTCCCAGTGATGCAATCCCCACAGGTTTTTTCAGTCAAAGGTTTTTGTGGCTTTATTTTTCTGCATTGGAACCCTGGGTTTCTCAGTCTGTCTTTCTCCCAAGTTGTTCCTCCTGGTTTACCACACATAAAATTGGGACTGCTCACTTCTGTATCTGCCACCTTGATGTGAGTGCTCTCTTCCCCAGCTGCTCATATCTGACCCTCCTACCAGTCTGGATGAATATTTCTTCTTTAACTCCTTGGTTGTCTTACCTCCACATAGTTTGATTTTCTGGCAGTTCTGGTTGTTTTATGTTTTTAAATTTGTTGTTTTTCTTCTTTTGGTTGTGCAAGGAAGCATGACCTCCTATGTTTATAAGAGGTATATTTATGTTTATGGCAGTATATCTAACTATGCCTCCATTTTGGCAAGAAGGGGCTTCTGAATATTTTTTTTTTATTTGCCACTTTTCTGAATTCATTTATCAGTTTTAGTAGCTCCTTGGTGGAACTTGTGCATTTCTTTGTGTACATAACATGTCTTCTTCAAATAAAGACAGTTTTACTTCCTACTTCCCAATTTGGGTGCCTTTTATTTCTTCTTCTTGTTTAATTGCTGTGTCTTGGACTCCTAGTACTATGTTCAATAAGAGAGGTAAAAGCAGACATCTCTGTCTTGTTCCTGATGTTAAGATGATTGCGTGTAGATATTTACCATTGAGTATATGATCCCTGCAGTGGGTTTGCCATATATGACCTTTATTATTATATATATATATATTTCCTCTGTTCCCACTTCACTGAGACTTTTTACCATAAATGGGTGCTAGATTTTATCAAAAGCTTTTTCTGCATCTATTGATATAATCATGTGTTTTTTATTTTTCATTTTATTTATGTGGTCAATCACACTTATTGATTTGTGAATGTTGTATCAACCAACCTTGCATTCCCAGAATAAGTCCTGCTTGATCATGGTGTATGATCTTTTTGATGAATTTCTGTATTTGGTTTGCTGATATTTTGTGAGGATTTTAGCATCTGTGTTCATGAGAAATATTGGTCTATAATTTTCTTCTTTGTAGTCCCTATACCTGGTTTTGGAATTAGGATAATACTGACCTCATAAAATGAGTTTGGGGACCTTCCTGCTTCTTGAATTTTATTAAATAGCTTGAGAAGTAGAGGTTTTATTTCTTTTTGGATAAAATTCACCTGTGAAGTCATCCCGTCCAGGACTTTTGTTTGTTGGGAGTTTTTCTATTACTACTTCATATTTATTAGGTGTAATCTGTCTATTCAGATTCTCTGATACTTTTTCACTTTTTTGGAAGATGGTGTGTTTATAGCAATCTATCCATTTCAGCCAGGTTGTCAGTTTGTTGGCATATAGCTGTCATAATATTTTCTTACAATCCTTTGTATTTCTTTGGTGTCATATTTTATTTCTCCTCTTTCATTTCTGATTTTATTCATTTGGGTCTTCTCTCTTACTTTCTTGGTGAGTTTGGTTAATGGTTTGTCAATCTTGTTTATATTTCCAAAGAACCAGTTCTTGGGATTTTTGGTCTTTTTTATCATCTTTAAACTCTATTTCATTTTTATCTGTTCTGATCTTATTTCTTTCCCTTTACTCACATTGAGCTTTGTTTGCTGTTACTTTTCAAGTTTTTTAAACTGTGAAGTTAGATCCTTCATTTGAGCCTTTCCTTGTCTTTGTTTATGTTTTTGAAACAGGCTTCTAATGCTATGAATTTCCGTCTTGGGATTGCTTTCTCAGTGCCCCATATATTTGGATTGTTGTGTCATTTTCATTTGTTTCAAGGTAAGTTTTGATTTCGTCCTTGATTTTTTAATTGACTTATTCATTGTTTAATAACATGTTATTTAGTTTCCATGTCTTTGCATTTTTCAGTGTTCTTCTTATCATTGATAGCATTATGGTCAGAGAAGATGCTTGATGTGATTTCAATCTTCTTAAATTTATTGAAACTTGCTTTGTGTCCCAGAATGTGGCCTTATCCTAAAAAATATTCCATGTGCACTTGAAAAGTTTATATATTTTGGTGTTTGGGGGTATAAGGCTGTGAAGATATCAATTATATCCACTTTATCTAGTGTGTTCCTTAAGGCTATTGTCTCCTTGTTGATATTCTGCCTGGAAGGCCTATTCTTTGACGTGAACAGGGTATTAAAGTCACCAACTATGACTGTATTTCTGTCCATTTCTACTTATATATCTATCGAAGTTTGCTTTATATATTTAGGTGCTCCAATGTTGGGTGCATAAATATTTAGTAGGGTTATACCCTCTTGTTGGATTGTTCCCTTTATCATTATGTAGTGTTCTTCTTTGTCTCATACTATATCCTTCATTTAAAAGTTCATTTTGTCAGATATAACTACTATTACCCCAGCTTTTGTTTCTTTTCAATTTGCTTAAAATATCTTTTTCCAGTCCTTTTCTTTTAGACTGTGTGTATCATTTGATCTGAGATGGGTCTCTTGGAGGCGGCTTGTATATGGGTATTGTTTTATAATCTATTCACCTACTTTCTGTCTTTCAGTCTGAGTATTTAACTCATTTTCATTTAAGGTGATCATTGATAAATACATATGTAGTGCCTTTTTATTGTTTTAGAATGTTTCCTTGTTTGCTTTTTTCTTTCTCTTTTACTTCTTAAAGCAACCCTTTCAACATTTGTTGCAGTAATGGTTTCATGTTAACAAACACTTTAGATTTTTTTTTTTCTGGGAAGATCCTTATTTCTCCATTGATTGTATTTTTTTCTCTTTTTAAAAATGTTTTATTTTAATTGTTATTCAAGTACAGTTTTCTGTCCTTTACTCCCGTCCTAGTCCACCCCCCTTAGTTTTTGTCCATGTGTCCTTTATACTTGTTTCTATAATCCCTTCCATTTTTTCCCTTAAATTCCCTCCCTTCTCCCCTCTGGTTACTGTCATCCTGTTTTCTATTTCAATGTCTTTGGTTATATTTTGCTTGCTTGTTTGTTTTGTTGCTTAAGTTCCTGTTAAAGATGAGATCATATGATATTTGTCTTTTACCACCTGGCTTATTTCACTTAACATAATGCTTTCCAGTTCCATTCATGCTGTTGCATAGGGTAGGAGCTCCTTCTTTCTTTCTTTCTGCCACATAGAATTCCATTGTGCATATGTACCATAGTTTTTGATCCATTCATTTACTGATGGGCATCTAAGTGGCTTCAAGCACTTGGCTATTGTAAATTGTGCTGCTATGAACATTGGTGTGCATAGGTTTTTTTGGAAAGGTGTTTCAGGGTTCTTGGGATATAATTCTAGCAGTGGAATTGCTGGGTCAAAAGGCAGTTCCATTTTTAGTTTTCTGAGAAAATTTCATACTGTTTTCAATAGTGGTTGTACCAGTCTACAATCCCACCAACAGTCAACTAGGGCCCCCTTTTCTTCACAACTTCTCCAACACTTGTTGTTTGTTGCTTTGTTTATAATGGCCATTCTTGCCAGTGTAAAGTGGTATCTCATTGTGGTTTTAATTTGCATTTCTCTGATGGCTAGAGATATTAAGCATCTTTTCATGTGCCTCTGAATCCTCTGTATGTCCACCTTGGAGAAATGCCTGTCCAAGTCCTTTGCCCATTTTTAATTGAGTTGCTTATCTTCTTGGAGTGGAGTTGTGTAAGTTCTTTGTATATTTTGGAGATTAAACCCTTGTCTGAGGTATCATTGGCAAATATGTTTTCCCACATATTTGGGTCTCTTTTTGTTTTAATGCTGTTTTCTTTAGCTGTGCAGAAGCTTTTTATTTTAATGAGATCCCATTTGTTTATTCTTTCCTTTATATCCCTTGCTCTGGGGGACATATCAGTAAAAATGTTGCTGCATGGGATTTCTGAGATTTTCCTGCCTATGTTCTCCTCTAGGATTTTAATGGTGTCACGGCTTACATTTAAGTCTTTTATCCACCTTGAATTTATTTTTGTGTATGGTGTAAGTTGGTGCTCAAGTTTCATTTTTTTTGCATGTAGCTGCCCAGTTCTCCCAACACCATTTGTTGAAGAGACTATTTTTACTCCATTTTATGGTGTTGTCCCCTTTGTCAAATATTAACTGACTGTAGTGACTTGGGTTTATTTCTGGGCTCTCTGTTCTGTTCCATTAGTCTATGTGCCTGTTCTTATTCCAGTACCAGGCTGTTTTGATTCCAGTGGCCTTGTAATACAGTTTGGTATCAGGTATTGTGATCCCTCCTACTTTGTTTTTCTTTCTCAAAATTGCAGCAGCTATTTGGGGCCATTTATGGTTCCATGTAAACTTTTGAAGTGTTTGTTCTATGTCTGTGAAATATGCCATTGATACTTTGATAGGTATTGCTTTGAATCTGTATACTGCTTTGGGTAATATGGACATTTTGATGATGTTAATTCTTCCAATCCATGAACACAGTATATGTTTCCATTTGTTTGTGTCTTCCTTGATTTCATTCTTCAGTGTTGTGTAGTTTTCTGCATACAGATCTTATATCTCCTTGGTTAGCTTTATTCCTAGGTATTCTCCCTTGATTTGAAATGATAGCCTTGCTTGTGTAAAGTAGTCTTTGTTGTAAGTCCTTGGTTTTTATTACTTTGAATACTTATTAGTCCCTTCTAGCCTTCAAAGAGTCTTTTCAGCAATTTGCTGACAGTCTTACAGGAGTCCCTTTGTAGGTAACTCCCTGCTTTTCTCTTGCTGCTTTTAAGATTCTCTGTTTATCTTTAACCTTCAGCATTTTAATTATTATATGTCTTGGTGTGGTCCTCAGTGTGTCCATCTTTTATGGGACTCTCTGTGTTTGTTTCCTGGACTTGTATGTCTATTTCCTTCACCAGATTAGGGTAACTTTTAAAATTATTTTTTCAAATAGGTTCTCAATCCCCTGATGACTCTTTTTCTGGCAGTCCCATGATGCAGATGTTGTTATGCTTCATGTTGTCCAAGATGTTTCTTAAGCTCTGCTCATTTTTTAATTTTTTTTCTTTATGCTTCTCTGCCTGAATGCTTCTTTCAACATTGTCTTCCAAAATGCTTCTTCATTCCTCTCTTTCATTTAATCTATTGTCTATTACTTCCAGTGTTTTATACATCTCAGGTATTACATTCTTTATTTCTGACTGGTGTTTTTTATAGTTTCTATGTTTTATTTCATGCTGTTGAGTATCCTTATAATTACTCTAAATTCTCTATATGACAAATTACTTACTTCAAATTTCACCTTAGTTCTTCTAGAAATTTCTGTTGTTTCATTTGAAATAAATTCCTTTTTTGTCTTCTCATTTTGGCTGTTGCCTTGTTTTTTCCACCTTAGATGTTAAAGTAATCATCCATTAAACAGATCAGTTGTTACCTAATCAATCTGTAATCACTAGACAAGCTTAAGCACTACAGGGTGTGGCAGAGTAATTCCATCAGGTGGTGCTATTTCTTCCCCTCAAGCTGATGTCATTCAGAGAGGAATGCTCTACATTTGATAGCCTCTCCAGTGTGTGGGGTGGATGACTCAGCACACGTATCATATTGGCTGTTCCCTTACTTCTCTCTCCAGAGCCACCTACCCCCGACTCTCCTTAAAATCACTAGTTCACTCTGCCCTCCCTTTTCTGGCACACAGTGTAAATGACTGCAAGTAAAATTTTGTGCTTTGTCCCTTCAAAAGACTCTCTGTATCTCTAGCCAACTCTCCTTGGTTGACAGATTCTCTGCTGTTTTTCACAGCTGTATGTTATCTATGTTCCTTTCTAGCTCTGATGCTGAAGATGGAAGGCTCAGTTTGAAGTTTAGAACCCACATATCTCAGGAGGAAACATCTGACTGCCTAAATATCCCCCCAGCACTTTAGCTGTGGTATGTGGGAGCCCAGCCAGTTTTTTTGCATCTGCTTTGTACTCCCTACCAGTTATGTTATGCTTCAATGTTTTCTTCTGTCTGTCCGTGGTTGTAAGGCTTCTCTCCAGCTTGTGTTCAGTTGGTTATTCAAGATGATTTATTTACAACTTATTTCTAATTCCAGATTGATCCTGGGAGGATGTTAGTGTAGCTTTCACTTGCTTCTCTGCCATCTTGGATCTAACCTTCTTTTCTGTTGTTCTAATGTTTATTTAAGGCAATTGTCTTCTTATTGATTTTCTGCTTGGAAAAATCTTTCCATTGAAGTCAATTTGGTGTTAAAATCCATGACTACAAATGTATTTCTGTCCATCTCTCCCTTTATGTCCATCAAGATTTGCTTTATATATTTAGGTCATCTTATATTGAGTATAGGAAGCTTTACTAGGGCTATACCCTGTTTTGGATTGTTCCCTGCATCATTATGTAGTGTCTTTGTTTGTCTCTTACTATAGCTTGATCTTAAAGTCTATTTTGTCAGATATAAATACTGTTCCCCCATATTTTTTCTTTTCCAAATGCATGAAATATATTTTTCTATCCCTTTACTAAGAACTCACATTTTTTATCTGAAATGGAGCCAATATATTGCTCTTCTTTTCTTATCCATTTAGCTACTTTATGTTTTTTAGTTGGACCATTTAAGCCATTTACAATTAAGGTAATTGTTGATAGATATGTATGCAGTGCCATTTCATTGTTATAATTTTCCTATTTTTTGAAATATATTTTATTGATTATACTATTACAGTTGCCCTAGTCCCCCACCTTTTACCCTGTTTCACCTGATACCCCCAATCCCTCCAGCAGTCCCCTCCCATAGTTTTTGTCCATAGTTTATGCATATAAATTCTTTGGTTGCTCCATTTCATATAAACTTTTTAACACCCCCCTATTTTGTATCTACTGATCTGTACTTATTAGTCCCTGCACATTCTCCTCCTCCTCCCCCTCAAAGCTGATAACCCTTCAAATGACCTTCATATCTATGATTCTGTTTCTGTTCTCTGAGTTTGTTTAGTTTGTTTTCAGAATCAGTTGTTGATAGTTGTGTACTTGTTGCCATTTTAATGTTCATAGTTTTCTTATTCTTTTTCTTGGACAGTTTCCTTTAATAATTCATATAATAATGTCTTGGAGCTGATGAAATCCTTTAGTTTCGCCTTGCCAGGGAAGAACTGTATTTGTCTTTCAATTCTTGTTTTATGTTTTAAAATAATATACTTTCTTTTTTATTTTTATTTTTTTAATTGTTCAATTACAGCTGTCCCATTCCCCCACCCCCCATTGCTCTCTTCTGCCCCACTGCCCTTCACTTCTAAATGATAGCTTTTCTGGATAGAGTACTCAAGGTCCTTGCTTTTTATCACTTTGAATACTTCCTGCCAGTCTCTTCTAGGCTGCAAAGAATGTTTTCATCAATCCACTGACAGTCTTATGGGAGTTCATTTATAGGTAACACCCTGCTTTTCTCTTATGGCTTTTAAGAGTCTCTCTATATCTTTAACATTTGACATTTTAATTATGATGGGTCTTGGTGGGGCTCTTTTTATTTCCAAATTATTTGGAATTCTGTGCTTCCTAGATTTGCACATCTACTTCCTTCATTAAATTAGGGAAGTTTTCATTCATTATTTTTTAAAATAAGTTTACAATTTCTTCCTCTTCCTCTTCTCCTTATGGCACCCCTATGATTAGGATGTTTATTAATTTGGAGTGTCTTAGAATCTCCTTACTCTATCCTCATTTTTATGATATCATTTTCTTCTTGCTATTTTGAGTAAATGCCTTATTTTTACTTATGTTCTGGAACAATGATTTTATTTTCAACTTCAATGCCTCCATTGTTGGTTTCCTGTAGATTTTACTTTATTTCACTTAATGCAACCTTCATTTATACCTGGGTATTCTAAAAACAAAATTAGGCTTTCAGAAGGTGGCAGTGAGATAGGTGGGAGCTGAGTCCAGTTCTGCCTGTGCATGGGTGGAACACCTAGCTGATTTTCTGAGGAACAGAGTGAAGAGCCAACAGTATCCCAGCATATATGAAGTTTGGAGGACAAAGCTGTAGAGGACATTGAAAAATTACATGGTATGGAGATTGTTGCAGGACAATAAGGTCCCTGGGACCAGGGTGGGGACCAAGTTGGCTGCAGCCTCAGCCCCAGTGCCTGCTGAGTCTGCTGCAGGATTCTTGGAAGACAGCCAGGTCAATGGCTCCCTCCCCTGCCAAACAAAAAATGTGTGAGCAGAACCAGGATGGACCTGGATGCTTGAAATCACTGGGGGGAATAAGGATGAAATGGCAAACACAAAGGGTGGTGTGCACCCACAGAGACTGTGTATGCTGGCTGGGAAGAGTTGGGCCATGACAGACTCTGTCCCCAATAGTCTATGGTCTGGTTAGAGAGTTGGGCTGTATGAGAGGCCAGGTGCTTGTTTATAGTGGCAGGTTTGAAAAGGAGGAATTTTTCAATAAGAGAAAAATAAGGTACTCGGTTAGAGTACCTTAGAGAATTCTCCTGCAGAAGCCACCCCCTCTTCCCTGGTTGTACCTATGAAGCCTCTGAAGCCTTGGTCATGGCCTTGCCTCTGCTGCTAGGCCCAAAGCTATACCCCTACCCTACCCCCAGTCACAGCGGTGGAGGGTGCCCAACTGCACCCGTGACCCCAAAGGTATGCCACCTACCAAGCAGCACCCCTAACCCATGCCTGCTGCTCAGCAGCAAAGGCCATCATACACCCCGCAACACCGCCCTATGACTGTGGTCCTGCTGCAACAGTGGAGGCTGAGTGCTCATGACTACAGACCTAAAGGCACATGACCCTGCCACCCAGAGGTGCTGTACACCTGACCCCACTGCCCCAGCAGCCCAGCAGCAGTGGAGGCCACATGCTCATGCCACTCAACACAGAAACGGTGGTACCCCAGCCCTATGGGGCATGCTGACTCACTAAGAGGAAGGCAGAGTTGCACCCTGAAGAGGAGAGCAGCAGGGTTTAGGAAGTCAGCAATCACCAGGAGGCCTTAACTCAGTGAGAAAGCTGAACTACCCTGAAGAGACTCTGAGAGTCTTTAGCACCAAGGACTGCAAAGAGTGAGAAGGTAAGTCACATATGACTTACCCCTAACTGGTGCACCTCAAGGACAGCACAACTAGTGTCCTGAAGGCATAGACCTGGGGAAGAAGGGCACTGGGGGCCAGGCAGCGAACTGGGCAGGAGGCTGGGCAACTGTGAAGAGCACAGCTTGACCTTGACCCTATCCCGAGAAAGCCACTGGAAAAAAGAAAAGCAAAACCAATCCACCTTCAGCCTGCTGCAGCCAGGAAGAGCAAAAGAACTGGCTTGGTAGGGTTTTTTGTTTTTGTTTTTTACATTTATTTTAATTGTTTTTCAAGTACAGTTTTCTATCTTTCACTCTAATCCCAGCTGACTCCCCCCGTGCTCCCCACCTCCTCCCATTTCCAACCCACTTAGTTTTTGTCCATGTGTCCTAACAATTGCTCATGTAAACCCTTCAGCTTTTCCCCTGAAATTCCCTTCCCTGCCCCCTCTGGTTACTGTCAGCCTGTTTTCTATTTCAATGTCTTTGGTTATGTTTTGCTTGCTTGTTTGTTTTGTTTTTTATGTTCCTGTTAAAGGTGAGATCATATGATATTTGTCTTTCACTGCCTGGCTTATTTTGCTCAGCATAATGCTTTCCAGTTCCATCCATGCTGTTGCATAGGGTAGGAGCTCCTTCTTTCTTTCTGTTACATAAAATTCCAGTGTGTAAATGTACCATAGTTTTTTTATCCATTCATTTACCGATGGGCATCTAGGTTGCTTCCAACACTTGGCTATTGTAAATTGTGCTGCTATGAACATTGGGGTGCATAGGTTCTTTTGGCTTGGTGTTTCTGAGTTCTTAGGGTATAAACCTAGCAGTGGAATTGCCAGGTCAAAAAGCACATCCATTTTTAGTTTTCTGAGAAAATTCCATACTGGAAAGTGGTTGTACCAGTCTACAGTCAGTCTACAGTCTACAGTCAGTCTACAGTCAGTTTTCTGAGAAAATTCCATACTGGAAAGTGGTTGTACCAGTCTACAGTCACACCAGCAGTGAACTAGGATTCCCTTCCTTTCACATCCTCTCCAACACTTGTGGTTTGTTGCTTTGTTTATGATGGCTATTCTGACCAGTGTAAAGTGGTATCTCATTGTGGTTTTAATATACATTTCTCTGATAGTTAGCAATATTAAGCATCTTTTCATGTGTCTCTGAATCTTCTGTATGTCCTCCTTGGAGAAGTGTCTGTCCAAGTCCTTTGCCCATTTTTCAATTGGGTTTCTTGTCTTAGAGTGGAGTCGTGTAAGTTCTTTGTATATTTTGAAGATTAAACCCTTGTCTGAGGTATCATTAGAAAATATTTTCCCATATAGTTGGGTCTCTTGTTATTTTAATGCTGTTTTCCTTAGCCATGCAGAAGCTTTTTATTTTGATGAGATCCCATTTTTTTATTCTTTTCTTTATGTCTCTTTCTCTGGGAGACATATCAGTAAAAATGTTGCTGCATGAACTATCTGAGATTTTCCTGCCAATGTTCTCCTGTGGGACTTTAATGGTGTCACGGCTTATATTTAAGTCTTTTATCCACCTTGAATTTATTTTTGTGTATGGTGTAAGTTGGTGATAGAGTTACATTTTTTGCATGTAGCTGTCCAGTTCTCCCAACACCATTTGTTGAAGAGGCTATTTTTACTCCATTTTATATTGCTGCCCCCTCTGTCAAATATTAACTGACTGTAACAACTTGGGTTTATTTCTGGGCTCTCTGTTCCGTTCCATTGGTCTATGTCCCTAATTTTATGCCAGTACCAGGCTGTTTTGATTACAGTGGTGATGTAATACTGTTTGGTATCAGGTATTGTGATTCCTCCTACTTTGTTTTTCTTTCTGAAAATTGTAGCTGCTACTTGGGGTTGTTTATGGTTCCATATAAATTTTTGAAGTGTTTTCTCTGTGTGTGTGAAATATGCCATTGGTACTTTAATAGGTATTGCATTGAATCTGTAAATTGCTTTGGGTAGTATGGAAATTTTGATGATATTAATTCTTCCAATCCATGAACATGGTATATGTTTCCATTTGTTTGTGTCTTCCTTGATTTCATTCATCAGTGTCGTGTAGTTTTCTGCATACAGGTCTTTTATCTCCTTGGTTAGGTTTATTCCTAGGTATTTCATTTTTCTTGTTGCTATATCAAATTGAATTTTTTTCTTGATTCTGCTTCTCCTGTTTCACTGTTGGTATACAAAAATTCCTTTGAGTTCTGGGTATTGACTTTGTATTCTACTGTTTTGCCAAATTCATTTATTAGGACAAGCAGTTTTGGGGAGGTGTCTATAGGATTTTCTATGTACACTATCATATCATCTGCAAACAGTGAGAGTTTTGTTTCCTCCTTTCCAATTTGTATGCATTTTATTTCCTTTTCTTGTCTGATTGCTGTGGCTAAAACTTCAAATACTATGTTGAATAGAAGTGGTGAAAATAGACAACCTTGTCTTATTACTGATCTTAGTGGGAAAGATTTTAGTGTTTGCCTATTAAGTATGATGTTGGCTGTAGGTCTCTTCTATATGACCTTTATTATGTTGAGGAATGCTCCCTCTATTCCCACTTTGCTGACTGTTTTTATCATAAATGAGTGCTGTACCTTATCAAATGACTTTTCTGAATCTACTGATATTATTGTGTGATTTTTTGTCTTTTCTATTGTTTATGTGATGTATTACATTTATTGATATGCGAATATTGCACCATCTTTGCATCCCTGGGAGGAATCACAATTGGTCAAGGTGTATGATCTTTTTAATGTATTCTTGAATATGGTTTGCCAATATTTTGTTGAGGATTTTAGCGTCTATGTTCGTCAGGGATATTGGCCTAAAGTTTTCTTTCTTTGTTTTGTCTTTATCTGGTTTGGGATTAGTATGATGCTGGCTTCATAAAAAGAGTTTGGGAGTCTTCCATCGTTTTGGATTTTTTTGAATAGTCTGTGAAGAATAGGGGTTAGCTCTTTCTTAAATGCTTTGTAGAATTCTCCCCTGAAACCATCTGGTCCACAGTTTTTGTGTGTTGGGAGTTTTTTTATTATTGCTTCAATTTCACCTGCTGTTATTGGTCTGTTCAGGCTTTCTACCTCTTTTTCATTCAATTTTGGAAGATTGTATTTTTCTAGAAATTTGTTCATTTCATCTAGGTTTTCAAATTTCTTGGCATACAGTTCTTCATAGTAATTTCTTACAATCCTTTGTATTTCTGTGGTGTCAGTTGTAATCTCTCCTCTTTCATTCTGATTGTGTTTGGTACTCTTTTTTCTTTATGAACTTGCTTAAAGGCTTGTCAATTTTGTTTATCTTTTCAAAGAACTGGCTCCTGGATTTATTGATCCTTAAAATTGTGTTTTTAGTCTCTATGCCATTTAATTATATTCTGATCTTGGTTATTTCCTTTCTTCTACTTGCTCTGGGCTGTCTTTGTTGTTGTTTTCGAGATTTTGTAAGTGAAGTTTTAGCTTGTTTTTTTGAAATGTTTGTATCTTTTTTAGGTATGCCTGTATTGCTGTGAGCTTCCCCCTCAGGACTACCTTTGCTGGGTCCCATACGTTTTGAGTTGTTGTGAATTCATTTTCATTTGTTTCCAGAAACTTTTTTATTTCTTCCCTAATTTCATTCTTTACCCATTTATTGTGTAACACCATGCTGTTCAATCTCCATGGGTTTGAGTGTTTTGGGTTATTTTCCTTGGAGTAGCTTTCTAGTTTCACTCCCTTGGGGTTGGAAAAAATTCTTGATATGATTTCAATTTTCTTGAATATTTTGAAGCTTGTTTTGTGTCCTATCATGTGATCTATCTTTGAAAATGGACCGTGTGCATTTGAAAAGAATGTGTATTTAGCTCCTTTGGGATGAAGGGCTCTATATATGTCAGTTAAGTCCATTTCATCTAGGGCATTGTTCAATGCCACAATCTCTTTCTTGGTATTTTGTTTGGAAGATCTGTCTTTTTTTAACAGTGGGACATTGAAATACTGTACTGTAATTATGTTGCTGTCAATATCTTTCTTGAATAACTCTAAGTTTTTGTTTATGTATTTGGATACTCCTATGTTGGGTGCATATATATTTAGAATGTTTATGTCTTCTTGGTGGATTCTTCCCTTGAGTGTTATGAAGTGACATGCTGGTTATCTCTTTATGGCCCTTTTTTTTTTTTCTGAAGTCTGTTTTGTCTGATATGAGTATTTCTACCCCAGCTTTTTTTCGTGTTCATTTGCTTGGAAAATTTGTTTCCCATCCTTCATTTTCAGTCTGTCTAGGTGTTTGTCCTGAGGTGGGTCTCTTGTAGACAGCATATATATGGGTCCCTTTTTCTTATCCATTCAACTAATCTACATCTTTTAATTGGAGCATTTAAGCCATTTAAATTTGAGGTTATTATTGATAGGTACTTATTCATTGTCATTTTTATACCTGTGTTCCTCTCTCTCTCTTTCTTTTCATTCCTTTCCTTTAACATCTCTTGCAGAGCTGATTTGAATGACGCATATTCTTTTAGACTTCTTTTGTCTAGGAAGCTCCTTATTTGGCTTCTATTTTGACAGAGAGTCTTTCTAGGTAAAGTAGGCTCGATGCAGTCCTCTGGTTCTCATTACTTGGAATACTTCTTGCTATTTTCTTCTGGCTTGGAGCGTTTTTTATTGAGAAGTCAGCTGTTAACCTTATCAGGGCTCCTTTATATGTTTCTTCTTATTTGTCCCTTGCTGCCTTTAAAATTCTCTCTTTGTCTTGGAATTTTGCCACTTTAATTATGATGTGTCTTGAAGTGGGCCTCTTTGGATTCCTCTTGATTGGAACTCTCTGTATTTCCTGGATTTCTGTGACTTTTTCTCTTTTCAAATTAGGGAAATTTTCCACCATTACTTTTTCAAATAGGTTTTTTATCCCTTTCTCCTTCTTCTCATTCTGGTATCCCTATTATACAGATATTATTACATTCATGTTGTCTTGCATTTCTCTTAATCCCTCTTCATTTTTTCTGACCCTTTTCCTTTTCTTGCTATTTCTGGATTTTTTTTCTGCCTTGTCTTCCTGCTCATTGATCTGAATTTTTGCTTCATTGGTCTTGCTTTTGATTCCTTCTGCTGTGTTTTTCATTTCAGAAGTTGTATTCTTCATTTCTCTTGGCCCCTGTTGATAGTTTCTATGTACTTTTTCATGTTGGTATTGTTTGCACTGAGTTCATTGTACTTTCCCTCTAGTTCCTGGTAATTCACTGTGAGCTCGTTGAGCTTCCTCTTAACTATTTCTTTGAACTTAGTATGTGATTGTTCAATTGCTTTTATTTCATTTAGCATTCTGTCTGAAGCTTTCTCCCTTCCTTTCATTTGTTGTTTCTTTGTCTTAACCATTGTTTGTGAGACTCTTCTTGTTAGCCTCAGCTTCTTAAATTGATCTGTTCTAGCTTCCTGGGTTTATGGTGTGAACTTGTATGGTAGTGTACCTTTTAGATTCAGTGGTGCTGTCTCCTTGATCTCCCGACCTCTCTGGTCTTGGGCTGTGTTTTAAGTTGGCGCTGTGTTTGTCTTTGGGTTTTAATTGTTGTTGGGTCTTTCTTGGGTTGGTCCTTCCCTGCAGCTTGTTAACAGTGCTTCACTCTGTGCACCACCTCTTGTATTTTGTTTTGCTGATATGCAAAGGTTGTGTTGAAGCTGGTTCTTCCATGTGTACAAGGTTTTGAGGATTCTCTCTCTCTCTTGTTCAGGTGTTTGATCTGGATAATTTCTCCTCTATTTAGTTGTATTTCTAGATAGGTCCTGGATTGAGGTTAGTGTGACTTCCATTCCCTCCTTCACTTTCTTCTGTTGTTATTTCCTGGTCATTCTTTTTTGTTGGGTTTGCTCTTTCTGGCACTGCCCTGGTGTTCACAGCTTCAAACTACTCCTCTTGGTGATGAGTTGGATGGTGAATGCAGAATGGTTTAAGACTGCAAAAGTGTATTATATGTTATTTACAGTAGCAGCGAGTAGAGAGGAGATAGGAGATCCTTTGGCTATGTATAGTGTTGTCCATGATATCCAACCTAACTAACCACTTTTTAGAAGAGATCAAAAGAAGGTAAGACTCTTGTTAGGGAGGGAAAGATTGTGAGTTGGATCTAGAAAGCAGTGTGGTTGTGGGAGGTCATATTCTGAGGTAAGTTGAGGGTAAAGGATAGTAAATAGGTTTAGTGTGTGAGAGAATAGAGTTAACCACTACAGTAATAGAGTTCAGGAGACCATGAAGTGGGCTAAAATCTGGGAAGGGTGTTTTGTAGTATTTACAACAGTATAGAAAAGCTATTATTTATAATAATATTAGAGCAAAAATCATATGAGAAAATCTATGAGATCTAGATAACAAGAAGAGGGAGTATAGGAACTTGATTAGTGTTCTAATGGAACACAATTGAAGTGAAGGACAGTAAATTAGCTATACACTATGAAAGAGAGAACACGAGAAACCTCTCATAGGATACAATTTTATCCGCCTAGCAATGAAGACTAAACAGAAAGAAAAGGAATACAAAAATACTATTAAAATAAAAGATGTAAAAATAATGAAAAAAACAATAATACAAATGTGCAATAACTTGCATGTTCTCTTTAATAGCAAAGTAAAATTAGTGTCACTCTCTCAACTGTTGGGAGAACCCCTCTTTGTGTCCAACTCTGGTCTTTTTACAGTTCCAGGGTTTTGTTTTTTTTTTCCTCTCACTTGTGATCATTAAAAAAGAAAGAAACAGAAAAAATAAGGAAGAAGAGATAAAATTGGAAAGTAAAGAAGGAATAAAACAAGAATGAAGAAAATGGGGGAAAAAGAGTCGAGGGATTAAAAAATAATAAAAATAAGAAAATAAAGAATTACTTAAAAAAGAAAAGCCTCTTGCTGGTTTCAAACTGGCCAAACTGGTTTTGCCTGTCTTGCTGGCTGCAGCAGGCTGAGGGGTGATTGGTTGCCCTTTTCTCTCTTCCTGATCCACTCTCAGTCAACTTCAGGTGCACACTCTCCCCAGGTCTAGTTGGGTGCCTCTCCCTTGGGTTTTGGGTGTGCAATTCAGGCCTTCCTCAGAGAGCACTCTTCCTGGGTTGTGGTTATGCACACCCTTCCAGGCCGCCTCTGGTGTCATGAGTTTGAGCACTCACTGTTCTCAGGGCTATGTGGGTGTGCAGGGCCTTCCACTCCACCTTGGGAGCACTGACCCACTGGGTGGGGAGGAGGCTGGAGTGGCTGCTGCAGGAGAATTCCCCAAATAGTGTCCCTTTTTTCACTTTTTCTTTTTGAGAAATTCCTCCTACTCAAGCCTGCCACTCTGTACAGTGGCATGTCCTTTCACACAGCCCAATTCTCCAACCAGACCAGGGACTATCACAGTCAGGGCTCATCTCAGCCCAACTCTCAACTCCAATTCTCAACTCTCTCCAGCTGGTATCCACATACTCTGGGGTTCCCACCTCCTGTGTGTTTGCCACTTAGTCCTTATTCCCCTCTCTGTGATTTCAAGCAATCAGGTCTCTCGTGGTGGTGCTCAAACTTTGTTTGGCTGGGGAGGGAGCTGTTGACCCAGCTCTCTCCCAAGAACCCTGTAGCAGACCCAGTGGGCACCAGGCCTGGGGCTGCAGCGGCCCTCATCCCCACACTGGTGCCTGGGTCCTTATTGACCTGAAGCACTCTCTCTACCATCTGGTGTTTCAGTGTCTGCTACAATTTTTGGTCTCTTATCTTCATATATGCAGGGGTACTGTTGACTGTTTACTCTGTTCCTCCATAGATCAGCTAGGTTTTTCTCCCATGTGTAGGGGGAGGTGGAATCCGCTCCCTCCTACCTTGCCGCCATCTTCCCTCTCCTATATTCATCTTATAAATGATATAATATGGTAATATCTTTCACTGACCAGCTTATTACACATAGCATAATATTCTCCAGTTTCATCCATGCTGTCATAAACGGCAGGGATCTGTTTTCTTTTTCCTGCTGCATAGTATTCCATTATGAAGATGAACCAGTTTTTAAATTCATTATCCGGATTACATGGACAGGAATCTGTTTTCTTTTTTTTTCTGTTGCATAGTATTCCATTATGTAGATGAAAACAGTTTTTAAATTCATTATCTGGATTACATTAAATCCATTACAGGGGCATTTAGATGTTTTCAATCCCTAGCTATTGCAAATAACACTGCTATGTACATCATGGTGCTTAAGTTCATTGAATTAGTGTTTCATCATTCTTAGGGTATATTCCAATTAGGAATCACTGGGTCAGAAGCCAGTTCCATTTTTAATTTGTTGAGGGAATTCCATAATATTTTCCACAATGGCTCCACTAGTCTGCATTCCCACCCATAGTGCAGTATGGTGTCTTTTTCTCCACATCCTCACTGGCACTTGCTGTTTGTTGAATTATTAATGATACCCATTCTGAAAGGCCTGAGGTAATGTCTCATTGTGGTTTTAACATGTATCTCTCTGATGGCTAGTGATGTTTAGCATTTTTTCATATACCCATGTGCCTATGTGTATGTCTTCTTTGGGAAAGTGTCTACTCAGGTCCTCTGCCTTTTTTTTTTTAATTGGATTGTTCAACTTCCTGGTGTTGAGTCATGTCAGTTCTTTATATATTTTGGAGATTAAACCATTTTGTGATATATCATTGGCAAATATGTTCTCCCATACAGCCTGTTCTGTTTTCATTATGGTAATGGTATCTTTAGCCATATAGAAGCTTTTTAATTTGATGTAGTCCTATATTGTTATTTATTTTTTCTTTTTTCCATTGCCTGAGGAGATACATCAACAAAAATACTGCTATGTGGGATATCTGAAATTTTACTGCCTATGTTATCCTCCAGGACTTTCATGGTATAATGACTTATATTTGTCTTGTATTTATTTTGAGTTATTTTAGTATATATGGTGTTGGGGGTCTATAGTTTGTGTGTGTACCATACTAGTTCTTTCAAAACCATTTATTGAGTACTTTTACTCTATTGTATGTACACTCTTGTCAAAAATTAATTGACCAGAAAAACCTGGATTAATTTCTTGGCTCTATATTCTGTTCCATTGATGTGTCTGTTTTTATGCCAGCACCAGCTCCTTTTGATTGCAGTAGATTGTAGTATAACTTGATATCGGGTATTGTGATCCCTCCAGCTATCCCTCTTCTTTCTAACTATAGCTATGGATTTTGGGGCCTTTTTGGTTCTGTATAATTTTTGAAATATTTGTTGTAGATCTGAAAATATATGACAGTGGTATATTAATAAGAATTGCACTGAATCTATAGATTTATTTGGATAATATGTACATATTAATAATGATAATTCTTTCAATCCATGAAATGGTATATGCTTCCATTTATTTGAATCTTGCTCAATTTCTTTGATCAGTGTTCTTTTTTTTAAATTTTATTTTATTGATTATGCCATTACAGTTCTCCCATTTCCTCCCTTCATTTCCCTCCACCCTGCACACCCCCTCCCACCCACACTCCTCCTCTTTAGTTCATGTCCATGTATCGTAAGTTCTTTAGTTTCTACATTTCCCACACTACTCTTGTCCTCTCCCTGTCTATTTTCTCCCCACCATCTATGCTACTTATTTTCTGTACCTTCTCCCCACCCTCTCCTCCCACTCCCCTGTTGGTAACCTTCCATGTGACCTCCATTTCTGTGGCTCTGCTCCTGTTTTAGATGACTGCTTAGTCTGCTTTTATTTTAGGTGTGGATGTTAATAACTGTGAGTTTGCTGTCCTTTCACTCTTCATATTTTT